>JARQAB010000033.1:3663897-3930389 GCA_036172955.1 Meloidogyne arenaria | reverse complement strand
ACCTATTAATACAACCCGTGCCTTTGTAATGACTGAAGGTTATGAAATCCTGACCGCGTGAAATGTAATTTTTGAAATAGGAGTGGTCTGTTCTGTCCGGCTTGTTCCGTGAGGGAAATTTGTGATGTCGATGTTTTGAGTTAGATCTTTTTAGTGTGCTATGTTTTTGAATGTCGCGACATTTTTAGTGTGCGATGTTTTGAGTGTTAGTCTTTTGGGTGGGGCGATGTTTTGAATGTGCGACATTTCAGTGTGCGATGTGTTGAGTGTTAGGTCTTTGTGAGTGTGCGTGTTTTGAATGTGGCGACATTTAGATGTGCGATGTTTTGAGGGTGTTTGGACTTTTTAGTGTGCGTGTTTTGGAATGTGGTGCATTTGAGTTGCGATGTTTTGAATGTGCGATGTTTTCAATGTGTGGCATGTTAGTGTGCGATGTTTGAATGTGGGATTTTTGAGTGGCGATGTTTTGAATGTTATTTGAAAGAGAGTGAGTATCAATGGTCAAATCAAGACCAGTCTCCTCCAAGGAGCCTAAACCCATGCACTACTGTCCTAACCTATTTGATAACAACCCGTGCTTTGGATAGACTGAAATATGAAATCCTGATCCTATTGAATGATTTTTGCAAAATAGGATGGGCGGTTCGTGCCGGCTTTTCAGTTGTATGGAAATTTGAATTTCCATGTTGTTGAGTGTTAGGGATCCTTTTGAGTGGTGGCGATGTTTTGAATGTGCGAACATTTTTTAGTGTGCGATGTTTTGATGTGTTAGATCTTTTGAGTGTGCGATGTTTGATGTAATGTGAGGACATTTTAAGTGTGCGATGTTTTGAGTGGTTCATAGCTTTGAGTGTGCGAGTGTTTGAATGTGCGACATTTTGAGTGTAGTGGCGATTTTTGAGTTGTTGTGGGACAGTTTTTTAGTTCGCAGCGATGTTTTTGAATTTGGGGCATTTTGAGTTGGGTGCGATGTTTGAATGTGCCGATGTTTTCAATGTGGGGGATTCTTGAGTGTGCGATGTTTTGAATGTGGGGCATTTTGAGTGTGCCCCCCGATGTATTTGAATGTGATTTGAAGAGAGGTGGCAGAGGAGAATACATCAAACGGTTTCAAATCAAAGTACCTAGTCCTAATCCTCCTAAGGAAGCCTGAAACCACCCAATGCACTAACCCGTTGTCTACACCTATTGATATAATTTCAACCCGGTAGCCGTCCATCCAATTGTGATATGACTGAAAGGTTATGAAATCCTGATCCTATTGGAAATGATTTTTTGAAAATAGGGGTGGTCGGCTTCTGTGCCGCGCTTTTCAGTGACGCGGAAATTTTTGAATCTGTCCGAATGTTTTGAGTGTTAGATCTTTTGACAACCTCGTGTGCCGATGTTTGAATGTGCGACATTTTAGTGTGCGAGTGTTTTGAGTGTTCGAGGATCTTTTGAGTGTGCGATGTTTTGAATGTGCGACATTTTAAGATGTGCGAATGTTTTGAGTGTTAGATCTTTTGAGTGTGCGGATGTTTTGAATGTGCGACATTTTGAGTGTGCGATGTTTGTTTTGAGAGTGTGAGGGACATTTTTAGTGCTGCGATGTGTTTGAAGTGGGGCACTTTTTGATCGTGTGGCGATGTTTTGAATGTGCGATGTTTTCAATGTGGGGGCTATTTTGAGTGTGCGATGTTTTGAAGTGGGGCATATTTGAGTAGTGGCGATGTTTTGATATGTGATTTGAAGAGCAGCTCAGAAATAGTCAAAGGGTCAAATCAAAAGTCAAGCTAGTCTGTACTCCTAAGGATTAGCCTAAACCCAATGCATATTCTGTACTGTCGCAAACAACCCTATTGAATAACAACCCAACCGTGCCTTCTGGAGTATTGACTGAAAGGTATGAAATCCTGATCCTATGAAATGATTTTTTGAAAATAGGGAGTGGTCGGTTCTGTGCCGGGCTTTTTCAGTGAGGGAAAAAATTTTGAATGTCCGATGTTTGAGTTTCTAGATCTTGTGAGTGTGCGATGTTTTGAATGTGCGACATTTTTAGTGTGTCATGATGTTTTTGTTTGAGTGTTAAGATCTTTTGATTCGTGTGCGACAATGTTTTGAATGTGCGAACACATTATTGTATCGGCTGTGGCGTGTTTTGAGTTGTTATGATCCTCCCTTTTGAGTGTGGTCGATGTGTGTTGAATGTGCGACATTTTGATGCGCGTTGTGCGATGTTTTGAGGTGTGGGGACATTTTATAGTGTGCGATGATTTTGAATGTGGCTGGCCATTTTGAGATGTGCGATGTTTTTTGAATGTGCGATGTATTCAATTGTGGGGCATTTTGAGTGTGCGATGTTTTGAATGTGGGGCATTTTGGTTTGTTGCGATGTTTTGAACCCACTGTGACTTTGAAGAGAGATGAGACTTCAGTCAACAGGGTCAATCAAAGACCTAGTCTACTCCTAAGGACAGCCTCAACACCACCAATGCACTACTGTCTACACCTATTGCCCTATAACAACCCGTGGCCTTTGGATATGACTGAAAGGTAATGAAATTCCTGAAGTCCTATTGAATGATTTTTTGAAACAATAGGTGATTGTGGTCGGTTCTGGTGCCGCTTTTCAGTGAGGGAAATTTTTGAATGTCCGAGTGTTTTGAGTGTTCCGTCAGATCTTTTGATTGTGTGCGCTCCTGTTGATGTTTTGCCAATGTGCGATCATTTTAGGTGTGCGATGGGTGAGTGTTAGATCTTTTGAGTGTGCGATGTTTTGAGTATTGCGACATTTTAAGTGTGGCTATGTTTTGAGGTGTTAGATCTTTTGATGTGTGCGATGGGGGGGCATGTTTTGAATGTGGCGACATTTTTGGAGTGTGCGATGTTTTTTGAGTGATGGGACATTTTTAGTGTGCCGAGATGTTTGAATGTGGGGCATTTTTGATCGTGTGCGATTGTTTTGAATCGTTGCGATGTTTTCAATGTGGCGGCATTTTGATGTTCGTGCGATGTTTTTGAATGTTGGGGCATTTTGAGTGTTGTGCGATGTTTTGAATGTGATGTTAAGAAGAGAGTGAGAATAGTCACTAGGGTCAAATCAAAGACCTAGTCTACTCCTAAGGAAAGCCTAAAAACCCAGATGCAATTACTGTCTACACCTATTGAAATAAAACAACCCGTGCCTTTTTGGATATGACTGAAAGGTTGAAAATTCCTGATCCTATTGAAATGATTTTTTTGAAAATAGGGACCGTGGTCGGGTTGATGTGCCGGCTTTTCAGTGTGAGGGGAAATTGTTGAATGTCCGCTTGTTTTTGAGTGTTAGATCTTTTGAGTGTGCACTCATGTTTTGAATGTGCGACATTTTTACGTGTGCGATGTTTTGAGTGTTAGATCTTGTTGAGTGTGGCGATGTTTTGAATGTGCGACATTTTAAGTGTGCGATGTTTTGAGTGTTAGATCTTTTGAGTGTGCGATGTTTTTTGAAGAAATGTGCGACTTTTGAGTGTGCGATGTTTTGAGTTGTGGGGGACATTTTTAGTGTGCGAGTTTTGAATGGGGTGGTGGCATTTTGAGTGTGCGATGTTTTGAATGTGCGATGTTTTCAAATGTGGGGGCATTTTGAGTGTGCGATGTTTTGAATGTGGGGCATTTTGATGTGTGCGATGTTTCCACATGTGATTTGAAGAGGTGAGTGAGAATAGTCAAAGGGTCAAAATTCAAAGACCTAGTCTACTCCTAAGGAAGCCTAAACCCAATGCACTACTGTCTACACCTAATTGAATAACAACCCGTGCCTTTGGCATATTGACTGGAAAGGTATGAAATCCTGTGATCCTATTGAAATGATTTTTGTTGAAAATAGGGAGTAGGTGGTTTTCCGGTTCTGTGCCGGCTTTTCAGTGAACAGGAAATTTTGAATGTCCGATGTTAGTTTTTGTGTGTTAGATCTGTTGAGTGTTGCGACGATGTTGTTTGAAATGTGTCGACATTTTTTAGTGTGCGATTTTTGAGTGTTAGATCTTTTGAGTGTGCGATGTTTTGAATGTGCGACATTTTAAGTGTTGCGATGTTTTGAGTGTTAGATCTTTTGAGTGTGCGATGTTTTGAATGTGCGACATTTTGATTGGTGATGGCGATGTTTTGAGTGGTGGGACATTTTTTAGTGTGCGATGTTTGTGAAGTGTGGGGCATTTTGAGTGTGCGATGTTTTGAAATGTGCGATGCTTTTCAATGTGGGGCATTTTGAAGTGGTTGCACTGTTTTGAAATGTGGGGCATGTTTGCATACGTAGCGCGAGTGTGTTGAATCGGATCTTGAGAGGATGTGAGACGAGACGCGAGTAAAAAGGGTCAAATCAAACTACCTATTTCTATCGTCCTCTAAGGACAGCTCTACACAACCCAGGGGCACTACGCGTGTCTACTGAGCGCTATTGAATACACACGGGGCGCTCGGGTGCCGTTTGGATCGTGACTAGAAAGAGTATAATCCTGATTCCTATTGAAATGATTTTTTTGAAAAAGCCACAGGAGTGGTCCAGGTTCGTGTGCCGGCCTTTTCAGATGGGGAAATGTGGAAGCCGTGTCCGATGTTTTGAGTGTTAGATCTTTTGAGTGTGCGATGTTGTGAATGTGCGACATTTTAGTGTGCCGATGGTTTGAGTGATTAGGAATCGTTGACGTGGGCGATGTTTTGAATGTGCGACATTTTAAAGTGTGCGATGTTGTTGAGGTGTTAGATCTTTTGAGTGTGCGAGGTTTTGAATGTGCGACAGGGGAGTGTGTGCGATGTTTTGAGTGACAGGGGAGGGGATTGACTACGTGTGCGATGGTTTTGAATGTGGGGCAGGGAGGGTGTGCGAGTTGATTGAATGTGCGATGTTTTCAATGTGGGGCAGTTTGATTGTGTGCGATGTTTGAATGGGGGCATTTTGAGTGTGGCGATGTTTTGATATGTGATTTGAAGACGAGTGAGAATAGGCAAAGGGTCAAATCAAAGACCGTAGTTTCAGTACTCCTAAGGAAGCCTAAACCCAATGCACTACTGTCTCACACCTAGGAATAACAACCCGTGCCTTTGGATATGGACCCTGACAAGGTATGAAATCCTGATCCTATTGAAATGATTTTTTGAAAATAGGGAGTGGTCGGTTCTGTGCCGGCTTTTCAGTGAGGGAAATTTTGAATGTCCCGGATGTTTTGAGGTTTAGATCTTTTGATGGTGTGCGATGTTTTGAATGTGCGGACATGTTTTAGTGATGCGATGGTTTTGAGTGTTAGATCGTTTGACGTGTTGCGTGTTTGAATGTGCGACATTTTAAGTGTGCGATGTTTTGAGTGTTAGATCTTTTGAGTGTGCGAGCGCATGTTTTGAATGTGCGACATTTTGATGTGTTGCGATGTTTTGAAAGTGTGGGGACAAATTTTTAGTGTTGCGATGTTTTGACTGTGGGGCATTTTTGAGTGTGCGATGTTTTGAATGTGCGATGTTTCTCACACTGTGGGGCATTTTGACGTATAGTGTGCGATGTTTTGAATGTGGGGCATTTTGAGTGTTGCGATGTTTTTGAATGTGATTTGAAGGAGAGTGAGAATAGTCAAAGGGTTCAAATCAAAGACCTAGTCTACTCCTAAGGAAGCCTAAACCCAATGCACTACTGTCTACACCTATTGAATAACAAACCCGTGCCTTTGGATATGACTGAAAGGTATGAAATAAAAAAATAACCCTGACATCCTATTGAAATGATTTTTTGAAAATAGGGAGGCGCGTGGTCGGTTCTGTGCCGGCTTTCAGGAGGGAAGGAATTTGATGTCCGAGTGTTTTGAGTGTTAGATCTTTTGAGTTGGTGCGATGTTTTGAATGTTGCGACATTTTAGTGTGCGATGTTTTGATGTTAGAATCTTTTGAGTGTGCGATGTTTTTGAATGTGCGAGCATTTTAAGTGTGCGATGTTTGAGTGTTAGATCTATTTGAAGTGGCGAATGTTTTGAATGTGCGACATTTTGAGTGTGCGATGTTTTGAGTGTGGGAACATTTTTAGTGTGCGATGTTTTTTGTATGAATGTGGGGCATTTTTTGAGTGTGCGATGTTTTGAATGTGCGATGTTTTCAATGTGGGGCTTTTGAGTGTGCGATGTTTTGAATGTGGGGCATTTTGAGGTTGTGCGATGTTTTGAATGTGATTGAAGAGAGTGAGAATAGTCAAAGGGTCAAATCAAAGACCTAGTCTACTCCTAAGGAAGCCTAAACCCAATGCACTCTACTGTCTACACCGATGAATAACAACCCGTGCCTTTGGAAAAATTTAAAAAGTTATCAAGCGGACTGAAAGGTATGAAATCCTGATCTATTGAAATGATTTTTTTGAAAATAGGGAGTGGTCGGTTCTGTTGCCGGCTTGTTTTCAGTGAGGGAAAGTTTGAATGTCCGATCTTGTTTTGAGTGTTAGATCTTTGATTGATGTGTGCGATGGTTTTGAATGTGCGACATTTTTAGTGTGCGATGTTTTGAGTGTTAGATCTTTTTGAGTGTGCGACAATTGTTTTGAATGTGCGACATTTTAAGTGTGCGATGTTTTGAGTGTTGATCTTTTGAGTGTGCGATGTTTTGAATGTGCGACATTGGTTGAGTGTGCGATGTTGTTGAGTGTGGGACATTTTAAGTGTGCGATGTTTTGAATGTGGGGCATTTTTGAGTTGTTGCGATTGTTTTGAATGTGCGATTGTTTTCAAGTGTGGGGCATTTTGAGTGTGCGATGTTTTTGAATGTGGGGCATTTGGGAGTGTGCGATGTTTGAATGTGATTTGAAGAGAGTGGAATAGTCAAGGTCAAATCAAGACGCTAGTCTACTCCTAAGGAAGCCTCAAACCCAATGCACTACTGTCCTACACTATTGAATAAACAGACCCGTGCCTTTGGATATGACTTGAAAGGTATGAAATCCTGATCCTATTGAAATGATTTTTTTATGAAAAATAGGGAGTGCGGTCGTTCTGTGCCGGCTTTTCAGTTGAGGGAAATTTTGAATGTCCGATGTTTTGAGTTGTTAGATCTTTTGAGTGTGCGATGTTTGAATGTGCGACATTTTTAGTGTGCGATGTTTTGAGTGTTTAGATCTTTGAGTGTGCGATGTTTTTGAATGTGCGACAGTTTTAAGTGTGCGATGTTTTGAGTGTTTAGATCTTTTGAGTGTGCGATGTTTTGAAAATGTGCGACTTTGAATTGTGTGCGCTGTTTTTTTGAGTGTGGGACATTTTTAGTGTGGCCGATGTTTTTGAATGTGGGGCATTTTGAGTGTGCGATGTTTTGAATGTGCGATGTTTTTCAATTGTGGGGCATTTTGAGTGTGCGACAATGTTTTGAATGTGGGGCATTTTGAGTGTGCGATGTTTGAGAATGTGATTTTGAAGAGAGTTGAGAATAGTACAAAGGGTCAAATCAAAGACCTAGTCCTACTCCTAAGGAAGCCTAAACCCAATGCACTACTGTCTACAACCTATTGAATAAACAACCCGTGCCTTTGGATATGACCTGAAAGGTATGAAATCCTGATCCTATTGAATGATTTTTTTTTGAAAATAGGGAGGTGGTCGGTTCTGTGGCCCGGCTTTTCAGGTTGAGGGAAATTTTGAATGTCCGATTTTTGAGTGTTAGAATCTTTTGAGTGTGCGATGTTTTGAATGTGCGTCATTTTTAGTGTGCGATGTTTTGAATGTTAGATCTTTTGAGGTGCGATGTTTTGAATGTTCGACATTTAAGTGTGCGATGTTTTGAGTGTTGATCTTTTGAGTGTGCGATGTTTTGAATGTGCGACATTTTGAGTGTGCGATGTTTTGAGTGTGGGACATTTTTAGTGTGCGATGTTTTGAATGTGGGGCATTTTGAGTGTGCGATTGTTTTGAATGTGCGATGTTTTCATTGTTGGGCATTTTGAGTGTGCGATGTTTTGAATGTGGGGCATTTTGAGTGTGCGATGTTTTGAATGTGATTTGAAGAGAGTGAGAATAGTCAAAGGGTCAAATCAAAGACCTAGTCTACTCCTAAGGAAGCCTAAACCCAATGCACTACTGTCTACACCTATTGAATAACAACCCGTGCCTTTGGATATGACTGAAGGTATGAAATCCTGATCCTATTGAAATGATTTTTTGAAAATAGGGAGTGGTCGGTTCTGTGCCGGCTTTTCAGTGAGGGAAATTTTGAATGTCCGATGTTTTGAGTGTTAGATCTTTTGAGTGTGCGATGTTTTGAATGTGCGACATTTTTAGTGTGCGATGTTTTGAGTGTTAGATCTTTTGAGTGTGCGATGTTTTGAATGTGCGACATTTTAAGTGTGCGATGTTTTGAGTGTTAGATCTTTTGAGTGTGCGATGTTTTGAATGTGCGACATTTTGAGTGTGCGATGTTTTGAGTGTGGGACATTTTTAGTGTGCGATGTTTTGAATGTGGGGCATTTTGAGTGTGCGATGTTTTGAATGTGCGATGTTTTCAATGTGGGGCATTTTGAGTGTGCGATGTTTTTGAATGTGGGGCATTTTGAGTGTGCGATGTTTTGAATGTGATTGAAGAGAGTGAGAATAGTCAAAGGGTCAAATCAAAGACCTAGTCTACTCCTAAGGAAGCCTAAACCCAATGCACTACTGTCTACACCTATTGAATAACAACCCGTCCTTTGGATATGACTGAAAGGTATGAAATCCTGATCCTATTGAAATGATTTTTTTTGAAAATAGGGAGTGGTCGGTTCTGTGCCGGCTTTTCAGTGAGGGAAATTTTGAATGTCCGATGTTTGAGTGTTAGATCTTTTGAGTGTGCGATGTTTTGAATGTGCGACATTTTTAGTGTGCGATGTTTTGAGTGTTAGATCTTTTGAGTGTGCGATGTTTTGAATGTGCACATTTTAAGTGTGCGATGTTTGAGTGTTAGATCTTTTGAGTGTGCGAGGTTTGAATGTGCGACATTTTGAGTGTGCGATGTTTTGAGTGTGGGACATTTTTAGTGTGCGATGTTTTGAATGTGGGGCATTTTGAGTGTGCGATGTTTTGAATGTGCGATGTTTTCAATGTGGGGCATTTGAGTGTGCGATGTTTTGAATGTGGGGCATTTTGAGTGTGCGATGTTTTGAATGTGATTTGAAGAGAGTGAGAATAGTCAAAGGGTCAAATCAAAGACCTAGTCTACTCCTAAGGAAGCCTAAACCCAATGCACTACTGTCTACACCTATTGAATAACAACCCGTGCCTTTGGATATGACTGAAAGGTATGAAATCCTGATCCTATTGAAATGATTTTTTGAAATAGGGAGTGGTCGGTTCTGTGCCGGCTTTCAGTGAGGGAAATTTTGAATGTCCGATGTTTTGAGTGTTAGATCTTTTGAGTGTGCGATGTTTTGAATGTGCGACATTTTTAGTGTGCGATGTTTTGAGTGTTAGATCTTTTGAGTGTGCGATGTTTTGAATGTGCGACATTTTAAGTGTGCGATGTTTTGAGTGTTAGATCTTTTGAGTGTGCGATGTTTTGAATGTGCGACATTTTGAGTGTGCGATGTTTTGAGTGTGGGACATTTTT
Organism: Meloidogyne arenaria; assembly: GCA_036172955.1. Taxonomy (NCBI): domain Eukaryota; kingdom Metazoa; phylum Nematoda; class Chromadorea; order Rhabditida; family Meloidogynidae; genus Meloidogyne; species Meloidogyne arenaria. The sequence goes on along the minus strand of JARQAB010000033.1, from coordinate 3,920,831 downwards.
AGTGTGCGATGTGTTGAATGATGGTCATTTTGAGTGTGCGATGTTTTGAATGTGCGATGTTTTCAATGTGGGGCATTTTGAGTGTGCGATGTTTTGAATGTGGGGCATTTTGAGTGTGCGATGTTTTGAATGTGATTTGAAGAGAGTGAGAATAGTCAAAGGGTCAAATCAAAGACCTAGTCTACTCCTAAGGAAGCCTAAACCCAATGCACTACTGTCTACACCTATTGAATAACAACCCGTGCCTTTGGATATGACTGAAAGGTATGAAATCCTGATCCTATTGAAATGATTTTTTGAAATAGGGAGTGGTCGGTTCTGTGCCGGCTTTTCAGTGAGGGAAATTTTGAATGTCCGATGTTTTGAGTGTTAGATCTTTTGAGTGTGCGATGTTTTGAATGTGCGACATTTTTAGTGTGCGATGTTTTGAGTGTTAGATCTTTTGAGTGTGCGATGTTTTGAATGTGCGACATTTTAAGTGTGCGATGTTTTGAGTGTTAGATCTTTTGAGTGTGCGATGTTTTGAATGTGCGACATTTTGAGTGTGCGATGTTTTGAGTGTGGGACATTTTTAGTGTGCGATGTTTTGACTGTGGGGCATTTTGAGTGTGCGATGTTTTGAATGTGCGATGTTTTCAATGTGGGGCATTTTGAGTGTGCGATGTTTTGAATGTGGGGCATTTTGAGTGTGCGATGTTTTGAATGTGATTTGAAGAGAGTGAGAATAGTCAAAGGGTCAAATCAAAGACCTAGTCTACTCCTAAGGAAGCCTAAACCCAATGCACTACTGTCTACACCTATTGAATAACAACCCGTGCCTTTGGATATGACTGAAAGGTATGAAATCCTGATCCTATTGAAATGATTTTTTGAAAATAGGGAGTGGTCGGTTCTGTGCCGGCTTTTCAGTGAGGGAAATTTTGAATGTCCGATGTTTTGAGTGTTAGATCTTTTGAGTGTGCGATGTTTTGAATGTGCGACATTTTTAGTGTGCGATGTTTTGAGTGTTAGATCTTTTGAGTGTGCGATGTTTTGAATGTGCGACATTTTAAGTGTGCGATGTTTTGAGTGTTAGATCTTTTGAGTGTGCGATGTTTTGAATGTGCGACATTTTGAGTGTGCGATGTTTTGAGTGTGGGACATTTTTAGTGTGCGATGTTTTGAATGTGGGGCATTTTGAGTGTGCGATGTTTTGAATGTGCGATGTTTTCAATGTGGGGCATTTTGAGTGTGCGATGTTTTGAATGTGGGGCATTTTGAGTGTGCGATGTTTTGAATGTGATTTGAAGAGAGTGAGAATAGTCAAAGGGTCAAATCAAAGACCTAGTCTACTCCTAAGGAAGCCTAAACCCAATGCACTACTGTCTACACCTATTGAATAACAACCCGTGCCTTTGGATATGACTGAAAGGTATGAAATCCTGATCCTATTGAAATGATTTTTTGAAAATAGGGAGTGGTCGGTTCTGTGCCGGCTTTCAGTGAGGGAAATTTTGAATGTCCGATGTTTTGAGTGTTAGATCTTTTGAGTGTGCGATGTTTTGAATGTGCGACATTTTTAGTGTGCGATGTTTTGAGTGTTAGATCTTTTGAGTGTGCGATGTTTTGAATGTGCGACATTTTAAGTGTGCGATGTTTTGAGTGTTAGATCTTTTGAGTGTGCGATGTTTTGAATGTGCGACATTTTGAGTGTGCGATGTTTTGAGTGTGGGACATTTTTAGTGTGCGATGTTTTGAATGTGGGGCATTTTGAGTGTGCGATGTTTTGAATGTGCGATGTTTTCAATGTGGGGCATTTTGAGTGTGCGATGTTTTGAATGTGGGGCATTTTGAGTGTGCGATGTTTTGAATGTGATTTGAAGAGAGTGAGAATAGTCAAAGGGTCAAATCAAAGACCTAGTCTACTCCTAAGGAAGCCTAAACCCAATGCACTACTGTCTACACCTATTGAATAACAACCCGTGCCTTTGGATATGACTGAAAGGTATGAAATCCTGATCCTATTGAAATGATTTTTTGAAAATAGGGAGTGGTCGGTTCTGTGCCGGCTTTTCAGTGAGGGAAATTTTGAATGTCCGATGTTTTGAGTGTTAGATCTTTTGAGTGTGCGATGTTTTGAATGTGCGACATTTTTAGTGTGCGATGTTTTGAGTGTTAGATCTTTTGAGTGTGCGATGTTTTGAATGTGCGACATTTTAAGTGTGCGATGTTTTGAGTGTTAGATCTTTTGAGTGTGCGATGTTTTGAATGTGCGACATTTTGAGTGTGCGATGTTTTGAGTGTGGGACATTTTTAGTGTGCGATGTTTTGAATGTGGGGCATTTTGAGTGTGCGATGTTTTGAATGTGCGATGTTTTCAATGTGGGGCATTTTGAGTGTGCGATGTTTTGAATGTGGGGCATTTTGAGTGTGCGATGTTTTGAATGTGATTTGAAGAGAGTGAGAATAGTCAAAGGGTCAAATCAAAGACCTAGTCTACTCCTAAGGAAGCCTAAACCCAATGCACTACTGTCTACACCTATTGAATAACAACCCGTGCCTTTGGATATGACTGAAAGGTATGAAATCCTGATCCTATTGAAATGATTTTTTGAAAATAGGGAGTGGTCGGTTCTGTGCCGGCTTTTCAGTGAGGGAAATTTTGAATGTCCGATGTTTTGAGTGTTAGATCTTTTGAGTGTGCGATGTTTTGAATGTGCGACATTTTTAGTGTGCGATGTTTTGAGTGTTAGATCTTTTGAGTGTGCGATGTTTTGAATGTGCGACATTTTAAGTGTGCGATGTTTTGAGTGTTAGATCTTTTGAGTGTGCGATGTTTTGAATGTGCGACATTTTGAGTGTGCGATGTTTTGAGTGTGGGACATTTTTAGTGTGCGATGTTTTGAATGTGGGGCATTTTGAGTGTGCGATGTTTTGAATGTGCGATGTTTTCAATGTGGGGCATTTTGAGTGTGCGATGTTTTGAATGTGGGGCATTTTGAGTGTGCGATGTTTTGAATGTGATTTGAAGAGAGTGAGAATAGTCAAAGGGTCAAATCAAAGACCTAGTCTACTCCTAAGGAAGCCTAAACCCAATGCACTACTGTCTACACCTATTGAATAACAACCCGTGCCTTTGGATATGACTGAAAGGTATGAAATCCTGATCCTATTGAAATGATTTTTTGAAAATAGGGAGTGGTCGGTTCTGTGCCGGCTTTTCAGTGAGGGAAATTTTGAATGTCCGATGTTTTGAGGGTGCGATAGGTAGCCTAGCCGTGTATTTGACTTTAGACATTTCTAGGGATTTTCGATCTTATTGTAAAGTCTACTTTTATAATTGACAACATATGTATTAAATTCTAAATTTTTGCATTTAACTGTAGGTTTTTTAAAATTTATTATGATACTTTAACAAGCATTTTTCTCAATTTCTTTACTCTTTCCTTTTTATATGCATAGTTACTTAACATTTTTTGCGTAATACTACATGCTTGAATGCATCATTTTATATCCTGAATTTTCACTTTATGAATGCGCCATTTAGCCAAGGAAGTTACTTTCATTTACATATAAAGTCAATATGTTATGTTAAAATAGAAGTAACCGCTTTCAGGCATGTTTTAAATTGATTTATGATTCAATTTTTTCCAAATAAGCAATTTTAATATCTTCTTTTACATATTGCATAGCTTTCGTACTTAGAAGGGATAATGATTTAATTACTTACTAATATTTATTTGAAACTCTTTTTAGTTATCAACCGTTGTTCCTAACTAACATTTAGCAAGTCTTTCCAGTTTTTTCATGTTTTAAAATTTTCTGCTTTGAATTCTATGTTGATATCCTGCGTTTTTGTTTGACTATAATATTTTCATTTCCTTTTTTACACATTATCCCAAAGAGAATCCTTTTAAAACAGAATTTGTACCATATTTAGCCGCTTGCTTTTTTTTTGTTAGAAACAAGCGGTTGTTGCTATGAAATGAATTATCTCCTCGGCAATGACCTTCTTTCCTTTAGCATTTTATGTACGTTAATATTAACTTGTGTTTTTGGAGCCATTATTTTGTTTCATCTAATAACTAAAATATTGAAAATTATTTCTAACCTTAAAAGTTTTTTCTTTAGTTTTAAGTGGATCTTTTGATGTGGAATATGAGATGTCACCGATCATAGTTATTGCAGATATATTTATACAACTGTTGTGGTTGAAAGCTTTATTTACTTATTCTTAACCTTATTCTTATAATTTATTTTTGCAAATATTATAGTTAATTTGCTGATTTAACCGCATACATTTTAATTATTTTAGCTGAATTATTTAATTTTCTACATCATTATTTTAAAATCCACTTCATCTTGCTTTTAAATCTCTTATTCTATTTTAGTTTTTATATACTCATAGCTTATTTATAGACTTTTTATAAATAATAAAATTTTCACAAGACATTGCCTTTTGCACCTGCATGCTAAATATTAATGTCAAATTGCTGCCAATACAAGAAAAGTGTTTTGCTTCTTATTTATTATTTATTAGTAATCTGTTATTTTAAATTAACAACGGCATCGTAATCACATTTTTCCCCAAGGAATATTCTACTCGACAAAATTTTATTGCTACTAATAAATGCATGGATTCAGACAACTTAGGCTTGGCGCTTCCAGATTTAAGGTTGGTCAAAAGTATTTTGTTATATGTATGCTTCAACTATTTTATATAAATATTTTTTTGTTCTGATTTTTGAATATTTTATTTCTATCCCTCAATTATTAGATTTCACTACATTTATTCCAACTTTTATATAAATAAAAAAATCTAGCTATAATAAAAATCTAGCTATAATAAATAGCTAGACTTTTGAAAATCTAGCTATAATAAAATTTTAATTATTTTAAATTATTGCTTTTATTTTACAAAACCTCATAATATTTTTATTTTTATTCGCCCTTCCTTTCCTAGAAACAAATTCTACCTCATTGAGCTCCCTCTCTTTTAACACCGAATATGTACAATTTCCACTTCCCACGACCTTCCCATCCTTTCCACTACCATAATAAGTATGTAGCACAACCGGAATGCCACTTTGTAAACCAATTTTGTGCAGCTTTTAAAACGCCTGTGGTGTCGATGGGGCGGAAGCGTGCGAAATTCCGTTGCCAAAAAAGGCCAAGAAAGATGGCTTACGGCTACTTTAAAGTGCTCAATATATTGTATTTACAGCTTTTTATCAAATAGCTCCTCTATTAACTAGTATTTTAAAATAATTTCCCATATTTATCGTAATAATTTTGTATAATCGAGCATGTAATTAGCAAGTAATTTCATCATTTAAATTATAAATGATTTTCAATTTTACTTTTCTATTTATTCCATTAATATTATAGTTAATATTCTACTTTTTATTTTATTTACCTTCGTACCCCTATAATAGAAACCCTCTCGGGATTATCTTTTTAAAATTTCACATAAAATTGGAGAAATTTCCTTTAAATTCAATATACTTTATATGTATATATACTAATACATTTTTGGCCTTAAGCTACAATTCATTTCTTGTTCTACTTGTTTTTAAAGTGAAGATTCTCTGCTTATTTTTGTTCATCCAATTTGCTGCAGTCTCCCAATTTTCTCATTTAGCCTTTCACATATAACTAATTTATTGTCCTCTTTCTTATTATTTTATGTAACAAATTTGATTAAATGGACTAGCCTAAGAATTTAGATTGGTTTAGAAAAATTTAGGAGGGCAGCCTATTTATCTAAAAATATTTGACAATTTTTTAAATGTTTCTAGACATAATTTCTAATTCAAAAATTTTACTTTGCATTCCTTCTTTAATGGTTACAAGCTTTTATAATACATACATTCTCGATTATTCTAAAAAATGAAAAGCATCCAGCTGCTAAAATGAAGAAACATGTTTTCTATTTATGTGAAAATGGATTTCGATTTTTTAATTACCATTTTTCCTAAATTCATGGACATTAAATTGTAACATATTTCAAGCTTCTTAATAATTTTGAAGCTTGTAATTTTATTTTGGTCCTTAAGAAAAAAATTCTGTATTTTTTAACTGTATCGGTATTAATTGGATATAACTACAAAGTCATAAACTTCTTTAATTTGGTTAATAATAGCTAAGTAACCACCTTAAGCATCAGCTGTGGAGCAACAAACACCAGATAGTGATCAACAAACTCGGGTTCAACGAGATAGACTATCTTCAATTCAACAACGACTTGCAGAATGGTTGTCTGAACATTTTTATCATCGCAAAATCATTGCATCAAAGATTTACCAGAGTATGTGGATAGTAATTAAAATTCTTTCAATTTGATCATATTTCGATCTGTTTGAAATTCATTGCCCTCCACAAAGCATTGTATTTGTCCTTTTGTAGATCATAAAAATTACAATCCAGTCAAAGTTTACAACAGCACAATACAGGACGAAGGTGTATTCACAGCTCACCAGGTATAATAACATTAATTATCAGAAATAATAACATTAGTTATCAGTCATGCATAATAACATTAATTATCAGTTAACAATGTGTTGACTATTTACTAGACTACTATCTTCATTTCTTTAAAAGGGTTATTATGAAGGCTGCCCGACGCTCATTAGTGAGTGTGACTCGTTTATAATGAGAGAAAAAGTCCTAATAATCCTGTCCTACTTAATTATTTTGGCAATGCTTAAAACCGCTTCTTAGTCTTTTCCTTTTCTCCTATTTTTATATCCTTATTTAATTTTCGATTTTTCATTATCTTTAGTTAAAACTTCCGTTAGCTCTAAATTAGGAAAATTATTAATGTTGCTAATATTTCTTGTTTTGATTTCATAAATGATTTAATTAAATATGCAATGTTATCATAAAAACAAACTCATATTTTCATAGATGCTTTACATAATCATAATTATCATTTTGTTAATACGTTTTATTTCAGAGGGTTCACTTAGATAGGAGTAGACACGTTGATCAGATACCTAATTATCAGGTATTTCGATTCTTAGTTATTTTTTACTGTATACCACATAATTTAATCAGACACACAAGCTATTGGACGGGTCAAATATTGGTTCACACCATTACGGAGCCCACGGCGGTAATCAAAGTTTATTTAATATTTATTGCTTTCGCCTTCAGGGCACGGTGCTCACGGTCACCAAGGCACTTCGCCTGGTAAAGTCTTTAATATAAACCAAGATTTTCTGACTTTTTAGCTATGATTCTCTATTATTTGGCTTCCGCATTTCGAGTTTCATCAAGGATTGGTTCTTTTTACCTGCTATATTGGTTATCTTTATCTTTTAGATGATGATTTTATTGACAAAATTAACTACTTCTACACGACAACAATACGTAATTTTTTCATTTCTGATTCTTATACTTGTTATGTTTATTAAAGTTGCATCATTTGCACTACTTGTCACTGCTAAGCAATATGTACATAGCTTTGTTCTTATCATTTCATAAATATTTTTAGGGTATATTGTAGTAATCTAATTATTTTTATCAATAGGTTGGCTATCCCATACAATGCTGGGTTCCTGCTACATTTACAGGCTTGTTTCTCCTTATAAGACGGATATAGGAAATATTTTCTGATATATTTAAGATGCCATGGAACAATATACTGAGAATTATTGGTAATTAGATCATATGTACTTATTCGTTTTTCAATTTTTCATTAAGTTATGTGCAAAATACCTATTGGATTCCCATGGAAGAAGTTATTTTTAACTTTCATCAGAGTATTTTCAATATTTAGGATATCCCTCGTGAAGTTTATTCGAGGAGAAATCGTCAGATTGGTTACTACCAATGGGTAATATTCGTTATTTATCCGATTGAGAAATTAAATACGAAGGTGCCTTTCATTTTGGCACTTCAAGCACTTTTCTTCTATATTCCATGCATTATTTGGCGTGGCCTTCTTTATTGGCATTCAGGCATTGAAAAAATATTATTTTTAAGATCTGTAGAAATAAAATTTTATTTTAAGGGATAAACCTTCAAGGACTTGTGCAGATGGCATGCGATGCGCGATTAATGGATCCAGAGATTAAAGTAAATCTATAATTGGTTTTACCGTCTCATATCTTTAGATTTAAATATTGTGATATAAAATTTAGTTAAAGAAATCTCATTTATGTAGTATAATTTTATTGTTTTTAATTTAAGTCGAGAACCGTTTTCACTATGGCCAGACATATGCAGGATGAAGTGCATGTATGTAAGATTAAGCTTTTAATTAAGACAAAAGTATGTTATTAATATGGCTAGACATTTTTAGCCATTAAATAATGTCTGAAAGTTTTGCGAATTTCGAAAGGTTTTCTAATTTCTAATTGGTTTTCTAATTTCTAATTTTGCCAATCTATATTATTATATAATCACGTTACTTGATAGGATTTACATTCTGTTAATAACACAATATCAGGTTGGAGCACAAGTTCAGCGACAAAGCCCAAACCGTTTAGCAATTTTACGAATTGGCAGACATTGCGGATGTTATATTACTCTTCTTTCAATTGCAATAAAAGTATTTTTCAAAAATTTATACACACTTTTGTGTTTTTAACGACTTTTTTATTGTCATTTAACGGCATTTAGTATTAACGTTTAAAACGACATATTTGCCATCTGCTTATAGGTATTTTATAATTTTACGTTTCCAGATGTTATATTCCACCAATGTCATTGCCCAATTCTGCCTGCTCAACCAAATCCTTGGTTCTAGAGATTTTACCTATGGTTTCACTCTTCTTAGAGATATTGTTAATGAAATAGAGTGGGAAAAGACAGGTAATTGTTTGATTAAATTATAAAATCTATGCTTGATACATTTTAGGAATGTTTCCTCGTGTTACACTTTGCGACTTTGAGGTTCTGCTCTTAAATCTTTAGTTATTGTTTGAAATACTAATTTTTAAGGTTCGAGTGCTTGGAAACATTCACAGGTTAAACTTTAATGGCAATAATAATAAGAAATAAGTCGAGATACATATTAACATTTATATGGATACTTTTAAAATAAAAATTTTATTAAAATATTATTTCTAGACATACCGTCCAATGCGTGCTGATGATAAAGTATAAAAATATTGCTTTTATGACTTAACTTATTTTTATAAGTTTCCCAGTATGTTCAACGAGAAGATTTTTCTCTTTCTGTGGTTTTGGTTCTTAACTGTCGGTTCGATTACCGTGAGTTTTATTTCTTAACGCAGATTTTTGAATTAAAAATTCTTAAATATACATGATAATTTTACTAAAAATTTCATCCATAAAAAGGTTGCCAACACATTCTATTGGATCTATACAATGCTTTATCCCAAAAAGGTCTAGATTCGCATAAATTTTAAATCAAATTGTTACAGAGCATCTCATTCATTCGAAAATATCTTCGCGTCCTTAGTGAGCATCCGTTAAAACCTATGGCTGACGATGTTTCATTACGCAAATTCGCCAATAACTTTCTTCGTAAAGACGGAGTTTTCATGGTATTTATTAAATCAGTCTCATCGATTTTTATTTTCAGTTACGAATAATTTCAACGCATGCTGGTGAACTTATGACATCTGAACTGATACTTGCGCTTTGGAACGACTTCAACAACATCGGCGAGTGGATGGAACATTGAGAATGGCAATTGATATATTATATTATCAATTTTAATATGCCAAAAAATCGTAGATAATTTTGACTAAAAGCTATATTTAGATCATTGCGCATGGGGACATGAACAGCTTGACGATGATGACAATTCTTAAAGTTCAAAGTTGCTCTACTTATTTCACAGCCAATCATACACATGTAGAATAATACTGCCTAAACATTCTATGTATGTACTTGTTTAGATTTTCAAGATTCGTAAGATTATGAATAAATGTTAATATTTTATTGCACTATTTAATACTATAATTTGGCAACGTGATTTTCTGATCTTCAGTATTGTTTTCGTGTTTCGACAATTTAATAATTGATGCTTCGAAAGTAATCAGCTAATGCGCCCGTTGTTTTACTGCACATTTCTGGTTGTACTCCACTCTCATAAACGCCAATTATAAAAGCTGGAATTAAGTAATATGTATAGTCATAACGTTATTTGAACCTTTGTCCGTTTTATAAATGAAGAAACCGTTGGCAGTTTTTTTGCCTGCATTTAAATAATGTTGAAATTTATTTTCCTATTTACCTATTATCCGCTCAGAGTCAGCTTGTAGCACAAAATATCTGGATTAAAATTAGGTATATAAAGATAATTTGTAGTTAATAATTGTTCTCTTAAGAGAGCTCATCAAATTTATTTAAAACATACTTTTCGCCTTCAAACCGCAATCCGGAAGCTAGGACACCTTCTGAATCTAAAAGTACAAATTATTTTTTATGAATAAATAAAATCCAAATATAATTTGTTAGCCAATATAATACATGTATCATGAAATTATGTAGATTACTTTTAAGTCCATTCGCTGCAGCATTTGCTTCCGATTGATCTATCTTTATTATTAGGAATATATTTTCATATATTTAAATTTTAATAACCTTAAAATTGTCTGATTTCCCCCAAATAGAACCATCAAGCCCACAAATTGCTGCCTTTGAGACATGGCCAGTTCCTATATTAAAACCAACTTAATATTTCTAGAAGACATAATTAAGGTATATCGAGACTTTAATTTTGCATTATTCATTACCTACCGATCAGGTTGTTGTTAACTAGATCTTGCCAAGACATTTCTTTTGTCAAGGAATAAATTTTTATGATCCCTAAAGTATTTTTTGAGATAAAAGAATCTAAAGGTATGACAAAAAATGACGTAATATCCAGGCAGTAAAAATTTACTTAAATTTATGAACATTATCAAGAAAACATTTTAAGATGATATAAGTAGGTCATTTAAAGCATTTGTCAATTTCCTGCCTAGAGTGAGCAATTGATTTGAGCCGTCAATTCGATATTTTCTGCTTTACCCGTTCTTGAGTAGAGGAATGGACAAATCTCTGACTGATCCGTTTGTATTCGATTTTACTGGCGACTGCTGTTATGCGTCTCTGTTTAAAGCACTGATCAAAATAAGAGTTTTGAGCATATTATACATATTTCTTCTTCTCCTGTTTTTTTCTTCTTTGTGCAAACTATAAAGCACCAAGGCCCATTACTTAATGTTGGATAGAGGATATCTCAGCTCAATAAAGAAGAAAAGCATGTGTTGTGAACATTGAACAACGATAGGTCAGAATAACCTATTCTCAATATAGAAACTTAAGATCAAAGTGAACTATATCAGAGATATTCAAATATTTAAACAATAAGTCTTAACTACAAACACAGATAAATTTAGAGAGATAAGTATGTGTTTTTGCGTTAGAATAATTTATTATCTCTTGTACATCAACTTGGATTTTGTTTTGTCTTTTGTCCTGATTGTCCTTGTTGACATTTATCCTGCGTGTCCTGCCTCTTCTGTCCTGTAAATTTGTGCATATTTTAGAACATAATTACAAGGAGTATATGATCTATTTCATCTATGTCAAGAACAATGTCACAGAAAGTTCATCAATATACATCACTGATATTACATTATAACTGTCATTACATTATAAGGATCCTTATAGATAAAGAAATAATCCAAAATTCTGAATTTACCACTTTTAGGAGCTGAGCTAGTACTACCAGACATCGAAGCTATTGCTGCAGCTAAATAAGAATATGCAGCATTATTTAGATCAGTTGTGCCATTAAGCGAGCTTAGCGCAAGTAGGGTTTGAAGTTGTTGATTTTGGAGCGATGTGTCATATGTCGATGAGGTTGAAGAAGGAGACGCAATAAGCGAATTCATCAAGGAGTTCATTCCTAAGCTCGAACTGCTATCAGTACTGTAACCCATCATTGATAATAATTGAAGTAGATATTGAGGATTGCTCATCTGTACGGAATTAGAAAAATATAAATATGTAATACTAAAATAAACAGTATTAATTAGAAACCAGTTTGGTATATTCGCTCTGACCAATCAGTGATTTATTGATAACCGATGTAGATTTTACAGATGATGATTGCGTAGTTGATGCGTTTGAATTATTTTGTTTAGCTATATTCTGTTGTCTTGTTGGTAAAGGTTCTTTCGTTCGAGCGATTAGGTCACGGTTCTCCGGTTTCTAAAAATGAGAACAGATTGAAATACCTTAAAAGAAACAGATTGAAATACCTTAAAAGAGTCAGATTTCCCCCAAATTGTGCTATCAAGACTACCAATCTCCACCTTAGAGACGTGACCACTTCCTGAAAAATAATTAATCTGGAATTATAGAATGAAATTAGTAAGAAAAGTTCACTAATACTGATTCTTCATTCTAAATCATGCTAGAAAAAATTCAAGAAAAATGAGTTTACCGCTTTTAAAAGCTGAGCTTGTACTGCCAGACATGGAGGCTAAAGCTGCAGTTAAATAAGAATTCGCAGGATTGTTTGTATCAGTTGTACCAAATGAATTAAGTGCAAGTAGTGTTTGAAGTTGTTGATTCTGAAGCGTCGTGTTATACGCAGATGTTGAAGGGGAAGGGGAAGAAATAAGTGGATTTATTAAGGAGTTCATTCCCAAGCTTGAACTGCTATCAGTACCATACCCCATTAATGATAACAATTGAAGAAAGTATTGAGGATTGCTCATCTGTAAAGAATAAAATAATTATTCTTGGTTTTTCGTTGGTGATTTTGCATCTATATTCTGACGGGGCCTAGCGAAAATAAAAAAAAACAAATTTAAAAACCATTTTTAAATAATCGTTCTGGCCAACTAATGACGCCTTATTATTCACAGATGTAGATCTTTCTGACTGTGTATTTGATAATGTGGCAGAGGTGCTTTGCTTTTCAACATTTCCTAAATTCAGTTGTTTTGATGGTAAGGGTTGTTTAGACCGAGTGCTTAAATCAGCAATTTCCAATTTCTTAAATGAAATTAAGTACAATTAATAAAATTGGAAACCTTTGTATCATCAGATTTTGGCAAAACAGAACCAACTGATCCAAAATTTGAGGCTTTAGAAACATTGCCTATAAATAAAGACGGTCGATTTTTTTACAATTATAAACTTTTAATAATTTTATAATTAAGTTAACCAATATTAGCTGACGAGACAGTATTGCCAAACAACGATGCCAACGTTGAAGTTAACGAAGAATTTGCGCTAGTGCTTGAATCGGTTGACCCGGTGAGAGTGGTCAGCGCAAGAAGTGTTTGTAACTGTTGATTTAATGTTGAGCTATATGAAGATGAAGTTGAAGGGGATGGGGAAGTAATAAGTGAGTTCAAAAGTGAATTCATTCCTAAACTTGAACTGCTTTCTGTGCTGCTACAACCCATCATTGCCAATAATTGTAACATATATTCAGGATTATTCATCTGTTTTTAATTTTTAAATTATCATTTATTAATTTTCGTTTATCACGAAATCAATTTTTATGTCGAAAACAAAAAGTGCTGCGAAATTGCAGCACCTTGTAAAATTAGTAATAAAATTAGAAACCAATTTAGTAAGTTCGCTCAGTGATGATTTATTATAAACAGATGTGGATTTTTCGGATGAATTTATATTTGAGGAAGATGTAGTTAAAACGTTTTGTTTTCCAGTATTTACCTTAGAAATTGAAGGTAATTTTGCTTTGGTGACAATGTCAGAGCTTTCCTTCTATAAAAGATTGGCTTATTAATTAGGTAGAATAATTAGAAACCATTTTAATCGAAGCTTGTTGCTTGTTCTGGCAAAGTGTTTGCATTGTACTGGTACCAGACTCAGAAGCTTCAGAATGCTGTATTGCTGAAATGCTCTGTTTTCCTTTGTCCAGTTCTTTTGCCTGAGTAACTACATCACCAAGTTCGAGTGTCTAAAAAGAGCTAATTCAAGTTAATCATAAAAAAACAAGCCTGGATCCTATGAAGTAATTTGCTTGCATTCCTAAAAAACATAATTTAAATTTTAAAAATTGTTCTGACCCGTTACCTATGTAAATGTCTTTGGAATATCATGTCCACGCAAATAAATGGTGGCTAAAATTAATAAAAATGTAAATATTCTCACAATTAATTAAAATTTTGCAAGTAAAAATCATACGTTGTATTCTGGTTTTTGCGCCCAGCCTTGATAGAATTTAGATTTAGAATCACTGGTGGTTTGGTCCGATGGCGGTTTGGCATCATTCTCAGGCGCCTCAGATTTCTCAGAAATATTGGCCTGGCACTCAGTTGGGGTGATTAAATTCCAAACAAATTCTTGAGTTTTTTCGTCACCTCGAAATTCTCGAATACAGTGCAATAACAAAGTCCTAAAGTCATTAGTAATTACAGAAAATTCAACAGAAGCATCAGCATCGAAATGCATTAATAATCGGAATACTACCTTGAGATATGCTCAAGTTCTTGTTCGCTTAGTTCAGAAAACTGTTTTAGAGTAGACCATCGACCCCACCCCCATTGCATGAGCAGTTTTTCCACCTAAATTTCATACAAATAAAAACTATAAAAACGAAGCTCTTATATTTATCTAACAAACTGTTAAAGAAACCTTTTTGAGTTGAACAATTGTACAAGCGAGCTCAGGGTGCCGATTACTTGCAGAAGCTTTGTGTCGTTGGCGCACTTCATCTCCTTGAATATGTGTGTCATCCTCATTGAATGGATATTTATAGTCATCCTCTGCACCAGCTGATGTCATTCCTGTAGCACGTCTCTTCTTACGAACGCTGCGACTTTTGACATTTTCTGCTATTCTAGAAGAACCTTTTACATGGCGATCATCTAAGATAAATAAAACAAAATTAAATAAATTTCTATTTCTAAGGAAATGTAGAAAATTAGCAAAATAATACCATCATCGGAAATTGTATCGTCTGCACTCTCAGAATTTCCTTTAAAGTTGTCATCCTCGAATCGCTTCTTACGTGCTCGTGGCTCATGCACAATTAAATGTTTTGATGAAAAATCGCCATGCAGAGCACCTACATCTATGTTGGCCTTTTTAGCCCATTTAGACCAAAAGTCAGGATCACTATGATAATTAAATAATTATTTACAAAATTAGTTTTTCCCCAGTATATTCAAGTAAACCTGATATCGATATCATCACGGTTATGCGACAATGTAAACGATGCTTTCGCAAAGGTAGAGCCTTTTACTCCAGGCTGTCAAATAGTATTTTCGTTTTAGAAATTTTAATAAGGCATACTTCTAGTTTAATCGTTTGAGCACGCCGCTCCAGAATGGTATCTATATCCTCCTCGCCAAATTTTGCATCTTCATTATCTTCGTCCATAATTGCACCTAGAATATCGCTTATATAATTTGAAGAATAAAAATTCAATACCATATGCTCCTTTTCGTAACAAGTCCTCTACTTCCTGACGGCTCATTTGATGACTGCTTTGTAAATTGCATTCAGTCCTCCTGTATATAGAAAATACTTTTATTAATCAAATTCTTTAAAAATACATTGACTGGAGCACGGCTTTATCCAGACCTGTAAACAAATAGTATAAATTTGGTAGTCTAAAAAGCAAACATACCCAACTTCAGACTAGCTTTATCAAACATCTCACGTTCGTAAGTATTAGCAGTTATCAGCCTAAAAATAATTAGAAAATAAAATGAAAAATATATAGAAAATATACCTATAGATTTTAACTTGTTTAGTTTGACCAATACGATGACAACGAGCTTGAGCTTGCAGATCATTCTGGGGGTTCTATTTTTAAATAAATTATATTTTTATTGTAAATATATGTACCCAATCGCTATCAAAAATAATGACTGTATCAGCTGCTGTCTAAAGAAAATAGTAAAAGTACAGATAAATACTCATATTTTCAATAAACTACCAGATTAATGCCCAAGCCACCAGCACGTGTACAAAGTAGAAAAACAAAGCAATCTTTATTTTCCGGTTTAGAGAATCTGTCAATGGCAGCTTGACGTTCACTACCACTTAAGATTAAAGATTTATTGTAATAAATAGATTTTTAACCGTATGTTTCCATCAATTCTCTCAAATGGATAACCTTTAATATTAAAATACTCCTCGAGCAAGTCCAAAACTCTAACCTTTTAAGATAAAAAAAGAATTAAATACATCCAATAAAATTCAAACCATTTGCGAGAAAAGTAGCACCCTATGTCCATCGGCGCGTAATTTAGGAAGCAATTTATCAATAAGGACAACTTTGCCTGAACTGGAAATAAGACCAATAACATGTCGCTCTTCTTCAGATTTCTCCGGATAAATATGCTTAAGCTCATTAAGAATCTGCTCTTCAGCACCATTAATTAAATAGGGATGGCTATAAAAAAAGAAAATTCAGAAGTTGTTTTTAATTTTAACTAAGCAAAACGATAAAAAACCGACCAACAACATTTACGCAATTGCATCATTGTGTTAATTAAAGAAGGTGTCGTTCCTTTCATCAAATGCGTAAAATTGCGCTCGAGAACTGCTCGATAATATTTCTTTTGAATGTTTGATAATTGGACCTAGTAATTCTTCATTATTAAAAATTTTTTGATTGACAAAAAATAATTAAACCTCAATAATAGTTTCCTCTTTTGGTTGAAGTTCTTTTTCAACATCTTCCTTCAAACGGCGCAACATCATAGGCTTTAGAATCTCTTGTAGCTTTTGAACCTGTTCTTCGGTCTGACATTGGCCAAATTGTTGAAGAAACGCCTCAGAATTAGCTAAATATTTATTAGATTAAATTTTGAGACAAATTTAATCCATCTTAAAAATGCTACAAAATTTATTATAAAGGAAAAACTGACCAAATTGTTCCGGTTCGAGAAAGTTAAGAAGAGAGAAGAGCTCTTGGATATTATTTTGTAAAGGAGTACCAGTCAAAAGAACACGATGGTTCATACGAAGGGAAAGTAATCCTGATTGAAGAAGTTTACAATTTCTATTTTTAATTCTATGGGCTTCATCTAGAAACAAGTAATTACATAAGTTTATTCGATGACAAAACAAACCAATTATACAAACACAAAAATTGATTCGTCGAAGTACTTCAACTTCTTGTACAACAACTTAAAAGAAATAAGAAAGTTATTACAAGTAATATTGCAAGTAATTATACCTTCATATGTAGTAATTAAAGCATCAAATTTTGGCACATTCCGTCTCCTGCCATCAACTTTTTTGTAGAAAAATTCATAATCTCTTATTATTTTCCGGCTAACGGCACCTCCGTGGTAAACAATTGCATTAATTTCTACAAAAAAATAATAGTAAAATATGTACATAATTATTCATACCTGGTGCCCATTCATTAAATTCACGCTCCCAATTTCCAAGAGTTGAAAGAGGAACCTGAAGAAACATAAACAGTTTTAATAACAAGAGAAATTTACAAAAGTATTACCACAATGAGGAATGGTCCATGAACGCCTTTGTCTAAACAATAAAAAATATACATATATTATGAAGTTTCAGTCATTTTTTAAAATATTTACCATAAAGAGAAAGAAGAAATACAATCTAAAATATTTTAATTAAAATAATAAAACTCGATCATGCTTACGCTTTGAACTGTTTTTCCTAATCCCATCTCGTCTGCTAGAATACAATTTCGGCCATTTATCCATGTCCACAGCAACCAATTTACACCCTCGTGCTGGTATTCACGCAGAATATTGTCATTATTGTAAATTTTATCTTTTGGGATGGCCAAACGTAAGGAAAATTCCTAAATGATATTTCTTGAAATTTATGAATAAAAATCTAATCATATTTTTAAAGTATTATGTCAAAATGATAACTGACCTTGGGAGAGATTTTAGGATGTTCCTTCAGTTTAAAGAGATCAAACTCAGAGCGGCGACGGAAATCCAACAATTTCTGTTTAGGTACATCCTCCTCTAATTCCCATGTACTGAAAAAAATAACTTTTAAAAAATATGCAAGAATAACATATACCTCTCTTCATAAGGCAATGACTTCCATTTAACGAAAACCTAATAAAATAATATAATGTCAGTGAACATTATTTTTTAAAATACATATTGTTGCTGTTCCTTTTTGTCGTAGGTTTCGTCAAGGACACGGGAGACAACAGTGTAATCCTCATTGAAAAAATCACGTTGATCCTCATCATCCTCCTGAACATCCACAGCAGTAGTGGGATCATTTCCATATTTTAATTTCCATCGATTCAATTTGGAAGCCACGCGTTTGTCTCCCAAAGCTTCGAGCTCTTCAATCTTAATGAAAAGAAATTAATAAGGATGAATTTCCTATTTCAAAGATTAAACAAAGCAATAAAACAATAGAAAATTTAGCAGAATTACCGTTTTCCATTCACAATGCAAATAAGATAAGCCTTTGAATTTTACATAAACTTCCTCAACATTTTCAGAATCTATAATTTTTTCAGAATCCATAATTTGCAGATCTTCTTTATTTGGAATTGTTTCGCCATCCTGAATAAGCAATTTTGTTTCACTTGCATCCTTTTCGTTAGAATTTTCAGTTTTTGTTGGTTCATCTGCGATTTCTTTATTTGATTCTTTAGAAACATCGCATACTTCCTCATTATTTTTTAAAGGAATTTCAGTGTCAACTACTTTTTCATTATCATCTAACTTTGGGTCATCTTTTTTATCCGCAAGATCGTTATCCAAAACCGTCCTTTTTGCAAATCGGACGCCCAAAATCCTCTCAACAATTCGGCTTTCTTTGGTTTCCTGAGTATTTGTTATAGATTTAAAATGGAAAAATTATCGATTATTTAAAATCAGATCGAAAATATATTTTATTTCCATGAATATTAATTTCTAAAGATACTAACTCACCTTTTGTTCAGGCAAAGGATTTCGAATTTCATATTCATTGTCACTTTCTTCTCCATAATTTGTTTTTTTATCAATTTCCTTTTTACGTGATGACCTTTTTTCAACAAAGAATTCGCTGTCCAACTTCAAATCATCCAAACATGTTTCATCTGCCGTAAAAGAAGATCCAGACTTTCTTTTAACACTTGCCCTCTTGTTAATTCTAGGCCTTTTTTCACTTCTACCAGTGACATAATCCTCATCATCAGGTTTGTTCCAATCCAAAATTAAACGCTTCTTACGTCTTGGTTTTGTAGTATTTTTCCCGCTTTGGCGAATCGCAGCAAAAGAATTATAAGAATCATTACTTGTAGTTTGAAACGAGAATGCAAAATCATCAACAGGAGTAGTTTCATTTGTTGAAGAGTCGCCTTGTTGAAATTCCTCAACTGTAGATTCTTCGAGCTAAAAACAAAAATTAAATGTATAATTTTTAAAGTACGTACCTTTTCAGCAGTTCCTTCTTCCAATTTAGTCTCAGACGTAGATTGAATTAAATGTTCGTTTTTTATTTCAATAGTTGTTTCAACCCCTGGTTTCTGTATGTCCAAAACCTTAGCTTCTAAACAATCACTGTCATCTGTAAATCGCCGTTTTATTCCCCTTTTTGGTTCTTTTTTGTTAATAACATCTAAACTCCCAGTTTCGTCATCAATATCTTCTTCCTCAACAAGTGATTTATCACTTGCAAATTCAGATTTTTTCAAAGAGCTTTGTAGCTGTAAATGTCTTTCTTGAATTTGTTCAACAATATCAGTTTGTTTATCATTACAAGTGACTTCCGTTTCTGAAATTTTAACTTTTTTAAAATTATCTTGATACAATAAATGAGAAGGAATAGCCGAAAATAATTTTAAAAAAAAGTTTTCTCTTACAAGGAGCATAAATTAAATAAAAACCTTCTGGAACAATATCACGCTGTTCTGATGATGTAGCTTCATTGTCATTGAATTCAATAGTTGTTTCCACCTCTAATTCCTGCATGTTCTGTTCAACAATTTGAGTGAGAGGCTTTGACGCTTCATATGTAGCCTCAACTATTTCAAGCAAATAAATGGGAAACGTTTTGGAAAAATTTGCTGTTGTTTCGCAAGCCAGAAAGCTCAGACTAACGCTCGTCAGAGACATAGGGGGTGAAGGAGGTGACGGTAGTCTATTTTCCGACTCTAAATAAAATCAATACAGTAATGTAATAAATTTTAAAACCTGGTAAAATATTCTGCCGAATTGTATCAGGCGATTGGAAACATGGTTGATCGAGACACTTTACTTGTTCTTCTTGTAATTTTTGTTGTTGCTGACGGCGCTTATGCTCACGTGACAAATTCGGAGGCAAAGGTTCAGGAGGAATAGAATCCTTGGCAGACGGATCTTGCTGTTGATCAGCATGATTCGGAAAATGATACTGCCTTTGTGATTCATAATTCATCGATTGCTGCATATCTGCTCCTGCAGTCGATATAGCAGGTTGCGCTATGTTTGGTTGTAAATCTTGACCGTGGTAGACACTGATCAGCGTGCGACCAGGGACTTCAGGGCGAATGTTAACCTAAAAATAAAAACTTGAGATTATATAAAAACTTGAGATTTCATTCCGTTATATTAGGTATAAAAACTGACTTGCACTTGATTAGATGCAGACATAACCGCTACTGATGGCGAGGACATACTTGGAAGGGGTGGAATGAATTGCTGAAGCGATGCAATCGGTTGTTGATGTTGGTGCTGACGTGGTGACAACGGCTGAACCGCACCAACAGTGTTGGAGTGATAAGGAGCCGGAGGTATTGGAGGCGCTGGATGATATGGTTGCGAAGAAAAGTGGGGCTGGATGCAATTTTGCTGCTGCGAGTATGGATTTAAATTAGGATTTATTAGTTTCTGTTGATGACCAGCTGAGAAATGATGCTGGGATGATTGCCCACCATAATGTGGTGAATATTGTCCAGCTAACTGTGGTGGTATGACAGAATGAGAGGTCGTAGACAAATGCATTTCTGTAAAATTAAATCAATAATATACTAAAAAAATCTGTTTAAATCTACCTGTGGAGTGCAGTTGGCCATGCGCTGTTTCAGAGCCCATTGCAGCAGACACTGCAGTATTCATTGCGTAATTAATTTGCATTAATTGAGCATGCAAATATTGCCTTCGCATTTGAATCTTTTCCACCCTTATTGCCAGCTCTGGATTCTGCTGCACTTGTGGTATTAAAGAAGCTAATTGTTGATCGCACTCGAAAAGTTCACGATAAATGTGTTGGTGTTGCTGCTGTTGTCGAGTTATATTATATCCCCGAATAAAAACAGCACATCTCCTGATGGCATACCATTCAAATTTCTTAGACATTGTCATTTACCTCTATCGCCAATAATTACGGAAATATTCCGCATTTCATTGGATTCAGGAACACCCCCCTCCCAATGGAAACACTCAATAGTTATCCCTATCTATAAAAAAGGAAATAAACACGATGTAAATAATTATAGACCAATCTCATTAACCTCGACTTTAAGTCGGACCTTTGAAAGAATACTTGCTTCCAATATTCTGCAATTCCTACTAGGTAATAATCTTATTAGTGAACACCAGTTTGGTTTCCTTCCAAAACGATCAACAACACTCCAACTTCTCTCCACACTTCAGGAATGGTACAATGGACTTCTTGATCGTAATCCTACAGACTGTATTTATATTGACTTCAGGAAAGCTTTCGATTCCGTACCCCATCGTTTTCTTCTTCATAAGTTATTTCTCTATGGTATTAGAGGCAAAATACATGACTGGATTAGTAACTTCCTTAAAGACAGAACATTTGTCGTTAAAATTGATGATTCAATCTCAGAACTACAGAAGATAAGATCGGGTGTACCCCAGGGATCTGTTATTGGACCATTATTATTTATCCTATTTATTAATGATCTTCCCCATATTATAAAATTACCTGTTCAAATTCGATTATATGCTGACGATGTAAAATTATTTCTCATGCATCAATCCACTATGTCTTGCCACCTATTGCAGGAGGCTCTTGATAACGTTTATAAATGGAGTATTGATTGGTCCTTACCCATGGCTCCAGATAAAACTACATTCATAAGAATCGGGACCCAAAAGAACATATACCCCTATCATATTGAAAATACAGAACTAATTCAATCCTCATCAATTCGCGATTTAGGTATTATTATAGATCAAAAACTGACATTTCAGGAACATATTTCTAAAATTCTCAAGTCTGCATACTTTCGATCTTATCAGCTACTACGAGCCTTTAAATCAGTTAATCCAATAGTTTGGGCTAAATTATTTAAAATATATGTACTCCCCATTTTAGAATATGCCTCTGAAATCTGGAATCCTCATCTTAAAGAATCCATTAACAAAATTGAAAAAGTCCAGAAATTTTACACTCGAATAGCTCTAACAAAATGTCGTATTGTCTCTAATAAGGTATCCTACATCAAAAGACTTCAATTCTTTAAGCTTCAACAATTAATATCACGTAGAAAAATCATTGACTTAACCACACTTTATAAAATCTGTATGGGATATAGTTATTTAAAACCTATAAAATTTTTAGAAATTAATAAAAGACCATCCAGAAAACATAATTTCTTAATAAAAATGCCATCTAAAAATAGTAAAACCCACAATTCCTTCATAAACAGATGTATACCTGACTGGAACAATCTGCCTAAGGATGCCTTTCTTAACAACAACCCTAATTCATTCAAAAACTGGCTTACCAACTTCTTAAGTACATTTGACGATGTTCTAAATCTTAGATAAACATTTATCACCCAAAACTTACTAATTTCTAAATTAAGCATTATTATCATAATCTATATCTCTTCAATTCTTCCTTTTCCATCTCCTCCACTACTAACAAATAAATCCATGTTTCGCTATAAAACCCGCAAAGGAAGATAACACGTATGAATAAATATACGTATTATTAACAAATTTACAAGAGGTTATTTAAAATTTAAAATTTTTGAAAAAAAAAAATACAAGCCTATTCTCAAATAGACGGCTTATTGTTGTTGATATTGACACGTTGGCATTATGTTTTATTTATTTTTCAAATTATTGGCATTATGTCAATTGATTTTTTATACAAGTTAATCTATGTATATTTTTCCATTTTTCTCCATATATAGACAATTTAATTGCTTTATTCATTTTATACATCCCCTTTAAATTAATTTTCTTTTTTTAAGCACTTTAATTAAGACATTTGTAGTAAGTACTTAATTAACTTACCTACCGAATGTCAAACCAACAACAACCGATAAAAAGACCTAGAAATGAAGGTGGTTATGGGTGCCCACCTAATTTTGACCTCGAACAACAATCAATAATAAAGCAACTTGAAGCAGCAGCTTCTATCGACCTTTCTAGTATTCTTGATGACAACAATACTTCTCCGGCCATTAAAGCTATTCTTCAACAGCAGCAAGCAGCAAACCGTGCACTTCTCGAATTATTTAAACAACAACAACAGCAACGTGCTTCTGAAGAAGATCCAGCTGAACGACGAGAACGTGAACGTAGCGTGGTTCTAATTGGTGTACCTGAATCAACTCAGGTTTTGGCTTCTGATCGCTACTCTTCTGATGTTGCCGCTGTAACAAGTTTGTTCAATGTGATGGGCGTTGAACCGGCCCCAATCATCTATCGATTGGGTCGTAAGGATAACCCATCTTTTAACGGTCGCCCCAGACTTATAAAGGCCATTTTTCCATCCCGTCAATTTCAGTATCAAACTCTTGGATCATGGAAACGTCATCGTGACACAATTCGCCAACAACCGCAATTCCGGAACGTTCTGATACGTCCTTCTTTGACTCTTGCTGAACGTGAAAAGGAACGTGAACAGAGGGCTCTTAGACGTGAAACAATAAAAGGCCAGAACAATTTAAATACAAAATTAACCACAAAATAGCACAGGTTTAATTTCAGCCGCTTTAAAAACAAATATCCTTCACTTTTTATGCCCCATGGTTTTTCTTTGGAAAATCCTGACCCACTTTTTCTTGATACCTTAACTGAGTCCAAAAAAATTAAAAAACCTGTGCTAGGAAATTTACAATTTAACAGTCAATATTCAGCAACAATAAACTCTCCATCTAATTTACATGAAAATATTCCTTCACGTGAATTAAATAATTCTCTAGAAACACGTATAACTCAAAATACTACTATTAACATAGACATAGGGGTTATATATTTCAACTGCCAATCAGTAAATAACAAAATACAAATGATTTCCCAACAAATTTCGCAATATAATCCCTCAATCATTCTCCTTAGCGAAACATGGATTAAAAGTTCTTCCCCTATACCAAATGAATTAACCTTTAATTCCACATTTTCCATCTTCAACTGTAATAGAGACCCTAAATATAAAAGTAAAGCTGGAGGCTCTGCTATTCTTATTTCAAATTCTCTTTCTAGTCATAATCTTCTAACAATTTCCTCTTATGGAAATGACATAACAATTACTGATATTATCTCTAAAGAAGTCACTATTCGAATTATATGCGTTTATAGACCCCCATGCTCTTCCAGAAAATCCACATCCTCTCTTATTAAAATTCTTCAAACACACATTACTGCTACTACAATTATAGTTGGAGACTTCAATGCTCCCTCTATTGATTGGACTAATTATTCTGCAAAAAACGGAGCCGACAATCTCTTTGCAGAATTTTTATTAAATTTTAATTTTCATCAGCTCATCTTAGAATCAACACACGATAAAGGTGCCACGCTTGACCTTCTACTTACAAATTCTCCTTCCATTATAAATACGTATTCGGTCAAGCCCGGCATTTCTGATCATTACTCTATCCACTTCTCACTTTCTATTCAACATATACCAAGATTAACCAAAAAAATTAGAGACATGTCAGATAAAAAATTAATAAATCTCAATACAACGATCTCCAATTTCCCCTTCCAAAACTCTGATCAATGCTTTACAATTGATGAAAAGTACAACTTTTTCGTTCAAACCATCAATACTATATTCGATGAAAACCTACCAGAGGTAGAAATTCCAACAAAACCCTCTAAACACAAATATCCAAAACACATTAATAAAGCTCTATGTAAACAAAGAAAACTATTTCATCGTTCAAAATATGATCCCTCACTAAAGTGCAAGTATAAAGAAATCTCTAAAACAGTTAAATATTTAATAAAACAATACCATAATCAGACTATAAATAAACTAATCTCATCCCCTCAAAAACTGTTCTCATATATGCATAAAATTAGTAAGCCTCAACCACCCATCCCAACATTAATTGTTAATGATAAAATACTAATTGATAACTTAGAAAAATGTAATCAATTTGCAGTTTCATTTTCTAAGGCTTTTAATAATGTTCCTATACATGCAATCCCACCATTCTCGATTATCAATAATAATAATACGATAACAGATATTGATTTTGATATAATCTCAGTATCCAACTCACTTAAAACCTCCCCGAATAAAAACAGCACATCTCCTGATGGCATACCATTCAAATTTCTTAGACATTGTCATTTACCTCTATCGCCAATAATTACGGAAATATTCCGCATTTCATTGGATTCAGGAACACCCCCCTCCCAATGGAAACACTCAATAGTTATCCCTATCTATAAAAAAGGAAATAAACACGATGTAAATAATTATAGACCAATCTCATTAACCTCGACTTTAAGTCGGACCTTTGAAAGAATACTTGCTTCCAATATTCTGCAATTCCTACTAGGTAATAATCTTATTAGTGAACACCAGTTTGGTTTCCTTCCAAAACGATCAACAACACTCCAACTTCTCTCCACACTTCAGGAATGGTACAATGGACTTCTTGATCGTAATCCTACAGACTGTATTTATATTGACTTCAGGAAAGCTTTCGATTCCGTACCCCATCGTTTTCTTCTTCATAAGTTATTTCTCTATGGTATTAGAGGCAAAATACATGACTGGATTAGTAACTTCCTTAAAGACAGAACATTTGTCGTTAAAATTGATGATTCAATCTCAGAACTACAGAAGATAAGATCGGGTGTACCCCAGGGATCTGTTATTGGACCATTATTATTTATCCTATTTATTAATGATCTTCCCCATATTATAAAATTACCTGTTCAAATTCGATTATATGCTGACGATGTAAAATTATTTCTCATGCATCAATCCACTATGTCTTGCCACCTATTGCAGGAGGCTCTTGATAACGTTTATAAATGGAGTATTGATTGGTCCTTACCCATGGCTCCAGATAAAACTACATTCATAAGAATCGGGACCCAAAAGAACATATACCCCTATCATATTGAAAATACAGAACTAATTCAATCCTCATCAATTCGCGATTTAGGTATTATTATAGATCAAAAACTGACATTTCAGGAACATATTTCTAAAATTCTCAAGTCTGCATACTTTCGATCTTATCAGCTACTACGAGCCTTTAAATCAGTTAATCCAATAGTTTGGGCTAAATTATTTAAAATATATGTACTCCCCATTTTAGAATATGCCTCTGAAATCTGGAATCCTCATCTTAAAGAATCCATTAACAAAATTGAAAAAGTCCAGAAATTTTACACTCGAATAGCTCTAACAAAATGTCGTATTGTCTCTAATAAGGTATCCTACATCAAAAGACTTCAATTCTTTAAGCTTCAACAATTAATATCACGTAGAAAAATCATTGACTTAACCACACTTTATAAAATCTGTATGGGATATAGTTATTTAAAACCTATAAAATTTTTAGAAATTAATAAAAGACCATCCAGAAAACATAATTTCTTAATAAAAATGCCATCTAAAAATAGTAAAACCCACAATTCCTTCATAAACAGATGTATACCTGACTGGAACAATCTGCCTAAGGATGCCTTTCTTAACAACAACCCTAATTCATTCAAAAACTGGCTTACCAACTTCTTAAGTACATTTGACGATGTTCTAAATCTTAGATAAACATTTATCACCCAAAACTTACTAATTTCTAAATTAAGCATTATTATCATAATCTATATCTCTTCAATTCTTCCTTTTCCATCTCCTCCACTACTAACAAATAAATCCATGTTTCGCTATAAAACCCGCAAAGGAAGATAACACGTATGAATAAATATACGTATTATTAACAAATTTACAAGAGGTTATTTAAAATTTAAAATTTTTGAAAAAAAAAAATACAAGCCTATTCTCAAATAGACGGCTTATTGTTGTTGATATTGACACGTTGGCATTATGTTTTATTTATTTTTCAAATTATTGGCATTATGTCAATTGATTTTTTATACAAGTTAATCTATGTATATTTTTCCATTTTTCTCCATATATAGACAATTTAATTGCTTTATTCATTTTATACATCCCCTTTAAATTAATTTTCTTTTTTTAAGCACTTTAATTAAGACATTTGTAGTAAGTACTTAATTAACTTACCTACCGAATGTCAAACCAACAACAACCGATAAAAAGACCTAGAAATGAAGGTGGTTATGTTTTACTACCTCTATTAATTACCAAGTATTTTAACTTCCATTTAAATTGTTCTTGGTTTGACTAAATCCAATTTGACCTATCCATTTTTGAAAATTAAATTTATAATTATTCTTATAATTCGCCCCTAATGTTGCTTATTTGCAATTTGCGGCTGGATAAATATTATTATTATTATTATTATTATTGGTGTTGCTGCTGTTGTCGAGTTATATTATACGGATGTGTTAAATATGGCTGTTGTTGATATGGCGATGATATTCCAATCGAGCTATTACTTGGTCCAGCAGAACAATCTGTCATCAATTTATGTTTTTTAATCGTTAAATGAAAAATCATGTAAGGTTTATTGTTTTATGTGAAATACTAGTTTAATTTTTATAGTTGGATAAAATTCGGACACAAACTACCTTGCTTCTGAATGAAATTTGACGCATATCCAGCTTGATAAGGTGCAGGATAACCAACAACAGCCGGATGAGCAGTATTACCAGTTCCTGTTTGCAAAAATTGTTGCCTGTTAATGTATGAGCCTTCAGATTGTTGCTGCTGATATCCATCTACGGAATGAACGCTCACTGGTTGTTCATGCTGATATGGTACAAACACGGGACCACTCTTTTGTAATTGTTGTTGCTCGTCAATTTGAGATACTAATTTCACTGCCTGTGTTTGGAATTTTTGTTGTGATTGGACTTGTGCATATTGTTGTTGCTAAAATATTGAGTATAAATAATCGTATTTTTAAAAATTGACTTTGAACTACTTATTTAAAATAAATTATTTAACATCATTATTAAATATTAAAAATTTCTGCCTGTCTCGATGCAGTTTGACCATATTGTGATTGCATTTGTTGTAAAGTACCATAAACTTGCTGATTTTGTATATTAGAAACTCGATATTGATTAGCTGAAGTTGATTCTGAGGTCGAGAAGCCGGCAACTAAATATAAATATTGTATTGTTTTAATTTAAATTGTACCAGATTGGTGCGGTGCATTCTGAATTGATGCCTGACCGAATGCAGAAAGGTTTGCAGGTGGACCTGGACCTTTGAGAGCTGCGTTCGAAATGTCATAGGGTTGATTTGTAATATGCAATTGTTTATGAACTTGCATATGCTTTGTCGACTGAATTCCTGGAATTTTTCTAATAAGATACCCAGAGAAGCTCATTAGTTTATTGATTTTTTCTTATCCCAGCCTAGGTCTAAACATTAGTATGTATAGTATATAACCTTGTGGTTCTAGCTGATTTGAATTTGAACACTGGTCAGCTGCCATAGCTTTTTTGCTCTTTTTTGATCCTTTAGTACCTTTAGTAGATTTTGCATTGGTTGCAGCAGAAATCTTAATTACAATAAACAGTATACACGTTTTGATCATAATATTACTATGCCCTGTTGCAGCATATTTTGACGCGAAGGATCTCCTGTCATATAGTTGGGATTCATAGGATCAAAAGATCTAACAGGTTGACTCTGCATTTGATAGTTCATCATCTGAGATTGAGGTCCAGAAGACACGAAATCGTTCGTTTGATAACCCTATATTAAGTTAAATTTTTGAAGGATTCAATGCTTCTTGAATGCACTGATTTAAATATATTTTAAATCGCACACTGATTCTTGTGTAAAATATAGGGAATTTTATCATTTAACCGATTCGGTATCAAAAAATCGATTAATAATTAATTGATTAAACAGAAGATTAATAATCCAAATTAACCTGTCCTTGTCCATATTCGGCAACGCCAAAAGGTTGTGTAGGCATACCCATACCAGGGAAGGAACGCTGGTGATGTTGACTCCTTCCAGCCACTGGAATACTTGCTCCAGCCACACCATATAAATAAGATCCAGAACCACTAGGTCCCATAGCGGAAGCCGAGCTTTCAACTCTCATCTGATTACTTTCATTATCTTGTCCTAAATTTTGCCAATCCATTGTGGATATTTGTGGCACGTAGTTATCATAGTCGTCGTCCATAATTTATTGATTTTAGATATCGATTTAAATATCTACTGGCAAATAAGAGATAATTTAAATTTTTAAAATAGAAAAGTTAACATTTTATGCTTAAATATTATAAGGAGAAAGCTTTAAAAATCTTAAGGAAAAAAGCGCTTATGACGTTTGTTTGACGGTATGCTGGGTGGTGGTGGCAATCGATTTAGGTAGGATGTTGTCAAGGCGGCGGTATGAAGAGGCAATAAATTTAAACTAGTATTTGATTCGAATTTAAAATTATTTATGCCGAGTTCAAGTTATAAAAATCTGAAGGTTGTTCAGAAAAGCAGTTATGAAAATAAACACGCTAGTTTGGAAAACTGAGAAAAATTTTATAGTAATTCAAGATTTCGATAATAATGTCAAAAACAAACACTGTATTATGGCAAAATAAAAGATTTTTGAATTTTTAAATTTAAAACAAACAGCTTTTTGAATATTGTTAGAGTTTATCATGTCCGCAATTTTTGTCAAATTATCACACCAAACAGTTATTTCATCCATTTTGCCTCTTACGTTTACTATTATAATTCAACAACAATGTTTGTACGTGTATTTTCTACCTTAAGATCAACATCGTGTAGATCAACACTGTCGAGAAGCCACCTCCCCCAATGCGTGTAATCTTTTGTTCCAATCAATTTTTAGTTGTCAGTTCGTGTCTTAAACTGTAAAATATGGCGAGGAATGCGAGCGTTTTGTTATGGAGAAAAAGTTCTGCCAACGTATTTAGTATTTCTATAAATATTTGGAGGTCGTCACAAATTAAACATTCAATCTTCACCGCAATCAAATAGTGCGCACACCAGTATTTCGTTATAAATTTGATTTGTTAGTCATCCTTTCACGTATCAAATAGTTTTTCATGATGCCATTGTTATGAATTTATTGTTCTAAGATCCTTAATAAATTTACAGCCTTCGAAAGAAAACGATACTTCTCATTTATCAACTAAAGTATTCTCTTTAAGTTTAATATAATTTTATCCAAATTTTGTATAATTTGATTAAACAGACAACATAGTAAAAATGTAAGTTTTAGAAATAAAACATTGGGGAAGTTTAAATGTTATCAGAAAATTTTAAGGGAAAGAAGTGATGTTAACAGAACCGCAGGAAGAGGTCTTCCACGTAGGTCATTTACCGACGATTTCTTTAATGATCCGTTTGACAACTTTAATCCGATATCTCATCCACGTGGATTTCAAAGACGCTTCACGGAAAGGGGTTTGCCTTGTTCTACCTATATATTATCCTACCCACCTTAAAAATTTACAGGCCTTTTCGACGATGATGTTGACACTTTCTTTGACAGATTTTCCGGGGAAAGGGAACATCAAATTCCATTTCGCGATGAGCCAAGTCTCTTCCGTTCCTCAATGCCTAGAAGGCATTACAAACCACAAACAGATTTTCATGGTAAAAATGAACACAGCAGTGTCGAACGTCCAATCCCTATACAGCTTAAAAAAGCATCATCATCACAGCCTAAATGTTCATCCCCAATTTTAAAGGAAGATGTTTGTTTGAAAAACTCTTAATTAAAATCTATAAAATAACAGGATGAAATACTCGAGAACGTTCATCGAATTCCCATTCGACAAATGACTTCAGGTGATAATCAGAAGGAACAAAATCTTGAGCCAAAAAATGCGTCCGTAAAATCCGAGCATAATATCCTGCCAAATGAAACCCCAATAGGCCTTAATCCAGCAGATAAAAGGCGACGGTTCTCCAATTGTCAACAACAAAATGGTAGCTTTAATTTTTCCCAAAAAGTTCATATTTAATTTTTGAGAACACAATTATGCTAACAGCAAAAGCCAATTTAAATCTGTTCCGGATATTGTAATTGATGATTACAGTGATAGAAGTGAACTGACGAAACCTGTTGCAATTCCATTACCCGCACCAGCCATTCCATTGCCAGCACCTCAGCATAATGTTAAATTGGAAAATGAAAAAAATCCAGATCTGGAGAATTTAAAACGGTCCGAAGTAAATGTGTCAGAGAATGAATTTACTACTGTAGGTCAATATAATGCTGATTGCAAAAATGGAGAAGCTGAGACGTCTAATATCCACATTGTTCCCTTAGCTGATAGTGGCGAACACTTAATTCAATTACTAGATGATACTGAACGAAAAGTGGAAAAACTTAGGTATGCACATAGGATTAGCTAACAGGAACATTCTTCTATTGTAGAGAGAATGCTACATCCTTAGAGCAGGAAAAGGAAACGATTTTAGACATGCTCAAAAATATCAAACTGACGAGTTCTCTTCTAAAATTGAACCACGGTTTATTTTTAGAGCAGGGATTTAGATTTGAAAATTATATCAGGTGACCGAGATGAACTAGCATTGAATGCTGACAGGATTATAAATCGTTGCCGCTCCGTTGAAGTTTGTGTTAATACTCCTCGAGATGAGCATCAGGATCGAGCACTTAAGCGCGTTAATGAAGTAAAATGACTATTTTAAGCTTGAAAAACTTTCTAATCTAAGGTCATCTACATAGCATTAAACAAGACAGATGACAAACTTAAAACACAGGCTGAAATTCAGGGATTTTTAAATGCTTGTATGCCTGAAGAAAGTGGTCATATTGGTAGATAAGTTTACAAACCCATTCATTTTGTTATTTCTCTTTATAGATGATAAATTTCAATCTCTTATTATTGCCTGTACTGCTGATGACCAAAAGGTAAAAACCTTTAACAGGATTAATAAAAAAATAAGATCCCCGGAGAAATTATGGAAATTCCCTCAATAGTTTTTAACAGCAATATAATTATGATCCTAAGGAAAAAAATATTCAAAAATCGGACTCATAAACTTAAACTTAAGAAAATCCGACGACGACTTGTAAAAATCATGGAAGAATTTGAACAGACTCAGCCACTCCCTCAAGCAGATTTGATAGAATAATAAGAGAGTTTAAGGTCTAAAAACCCCATAACCAATTCTAACGATAAGCATACTTAAACATCCTATAACTCAACCATCGTTAATTATAACTTAAAAGCATGTTATTAACATTGTGCTACTTAAAAGTAAACTATAATAAATTTTTAAATATTTTAAAATTTTTAAACAAAATACGAGGTAAATAATCAAAAAAATAAAGCAATAGAAAATTGAGATTACCTCTTTTGAAATAATAAAACATAAATTAAAGCATTGCGCATTTCCTCATCAGAAATAAAATTAAAATCACGTAAAACAGCACAATGCTGCACAAAGTTGGAGAATAATCCATAAGTTTTTAAACGTTCACCAAATTCAAAAATAAAGCGCTTCTGTAAAATAAAAAAGGATTTTAGGATTAAGATTTGAGAGAAAAAAAATTTTTACCATCAACATAGGCATTTGATATTGAGCAAGTTCCTTATTAATCGGTTTTCCAATAAACTCATTCCAGTAAACAAAAAAACGCTTTTCTTTGGGTAAGAGATCTGTAATCTGGTTGAAGCGCTATAAAAAAAATTTTTTTCATAAAAATAATAAATAATAATTGCCTGTTTATAACTATCCCGAATCCATCCTCTATCACAATCAACGCTACAAAGACCCACAGACGAGAATTCAACGTATTTAGATTCGTTAAAAGGTAAAACACCTTTGAAACTTGAATTAATTTTTTTTAAACTATTTTAACAATTTATTACGCTTACTTTATTCCACTATTGACTGGCATAGACACAGATATATTGTCCCTGACAGAATTGACGGAAGATACAATTGTATGTTTATCATCCACATCCAAATTAGATAATTCTAGAAGTGATGAACGCATAAAACGAGCCTTATTTCTGAATTAAAATTAAAAAAATATTTATGAGAGTCGCCTCTGAAGACCTGTTGATCCTAAAGCCCTACAACTTTTGAAAGGGGTAATAATATCCAAGGAGATAAGTAAATCCTAAAGCCCTACAACTTTGGTGAGTAGAGATCTCATACAAAATCCATCGATACTCCCTTAATCCCAACAAATCCTCGATTAATCCCAACAAATCCTCTAAAAAGTTGCATGTCTTCAGGGCTGACCACATTCTTAAACTTAAATTTAAACCTGAAAATTAAAATTGATTTATCTGCTCCATTTTTTCCAAGCTCATTTGTTTCATTAGAAGTAGAAAATCTTATAATGAATGAAGGATCCTGTTCACTTTTCTCTGAATTTTTACTACTTGAACAATCATTCGCGTCGTTTTTAGCATCAATATAAAATTTGAAGGTTAATGAGGGATAATTAGTCATCTGAAATATTATCAAATAACTATGAAAAAAAATTAGATTTACTAAATGAAACGCTAAATTCCAAATATGATTGAAACGACGAGAGCAAATTAAGCATTTGACTGGAGCTCTCCAAGTTTGAGGAAATTGTCTGAGATCAGCTAGGGAAAGTGCAGAATTTTGAATTACACTGGGATTTGAACCGGATATAAAGTAACTGAAATTGAAACGTTAAAATTAGAATTTACTTATTGTTAGGCACAAGGATTTTGTTCAATAAAGGACTGTTAGATCAAGAGGTTCCCAGAAAAATTGTGAAGAGTTACAAAAAATGTAGATCAAGGATACAAATAACATACCGAACTGGTTTATTTGTTTTGTTGTTCAATTTCGTCGAGGATGAAGAAGCGCGATTTTTAGCATTCACACTTGAGTCAATATTGACGCTTAATTGTGGATTAATTGTTTTCGTCGCAAGTCCAGGGATTAATTTTCTGTCATAAATTGAGCCATAACCATGTTCATTTGAGACTTCCATCGGAAAAAAATATTTAATAAAAGCTCATAGTAAATTTAAAAAAAACCTGCAGTATTGAACAAGAATCTCTAGAAGCTCTCTGAAAAATGTTATATTTTACATAAATAAAGAAAAATTTAAATGGAAACCTTTGAAGATTCAATATTGATATCCTCAATCATTTGATAATTCAAATTTTTTGAATCAGCAAGTCCACTCATGTCATCTTTATTTATAATAGAGGTACTTAATTAAAATAATTATAATAAAAATAAGTTGAAAAAATTACTTTAGATATATTCCTTTTGAACTAAAAATTGGTGTAAAAACTCTGCTGAATTGGCTCAAATTGGCAGCTTCATTATTATTCTTGTTGTTAGAGGTTTGTTTGTTTATCCATTTCCCAATTAGTCTAGTTCCTCGAAGTCTAATTTTAGAATTAATGAGAGTTGGAAGATATGAACAAGTTTTCGTTTCATCTTGATGTTCTTTAGCAGCATTAGTAACTGAAAATCAGAAATTAATTCAGGTGTTTATTTACCAATGAAGAATGCATAAATTTAACAAACTTGCACACTAACACGGATTTTGGTAGCCGTATCCGGATAAATAAACGGATAAAGACGGATATCCGCAGGCATCCTGATATTATCTATATCCGTATCCATAAGCAAGCCTGGATTAAAAAATAAAAATTCTGATACCAAACTTTGTTCCAGAATAGCTGCTTCGCGTCACTCTAATTCTCTTTTGTTGATGTTTTCCAAAATCTGAGTTAATTGAAAGATCCATATTCTCATTATTTTCATCATTGGCCACGTTGATAGTACCAGAATTATTCACCACGTTAAAAGTATCTTCCTCTAATCGCTGTCGTTTAGCCCCAATAAAATCAATTTTTGTTTGATCCACTTTAAATACATTTGGTTGAATATCAAATTGAGTGAATTGATGTAATGTATTATTACTTCTTTGACTTTTTGAATCACGAATTCGTTTCCTCCTTCGTTTTACTTCAATTGGTGAACAAGTGAAAGTCTTTGGGCGATTATTTGAAGGAGCGTCTATAATTTGTTGAAAATAATTAACAACTTAAGCATACCATTAATTATGCAGCCATCCACAACCAAAAGAAGTTGATCACAACTATAATTAAAAATATTTATTGCCAGTTAAAAATTAAAATAAAACCAATTTCCAAGTTCAGGAACCCAAATTTCCAATACCTTATTTTGCCGCTTCTTATTATTTACAAGACTAACGAATGTGAGGAGATGCTCCTATAAAATTTTTAGAAAAGTAGAAAAATTTAAATTCATAATTTCATACCCAAAAATTCAAACTCCTTTGCTCAGAATTGACTCCACAAAGAAAAACGTCAAATTTTGCAAAACAATTACCCATCGAAATGGGTGATATTGTATTAAAAAACTAAAAATAAATAGAGAAGTACAATTTTCAAATATCAAACCTCAAAGGTAAGAGAATCGCTAGTAAAATGAGTACGTAACACATGTTTGTCAGAACAAGTTGAAGAAGTCACAACGTATGGAATTTGATTGTTTATAAAATTTAATGAACGCAGATGTTTCAACCTAATAACTGCTTGCTCCAATGGTGGTAATTTAACCTGACAATAAGATCTTCTGCGTTTAGACTTTAACGGTTTGGTGGAAACACTTTTTTCAATAAGAGATGGAGCACTTCTACATAGTAAGAAAAATTAAAAAACTTTTTTAAATCAATAAACCTGATAATTGTTTGAGCAACTTTCCGCAAAAATAACGTTCTGTTAAGCCTATAGAATTTTAAAACGTCCCGTGCGTCACCTAAAAATAATTCTTTATGATTGGAGAATACTCTAAACAAAACCTGATACGAACGAAGCTTCCTTCTCTACATTCTTGTCTTGCTTTTTAATTATATGCTGGCCACACGTAGGACATTTTTTTATTTTCATTAAACAAAAATTTAAAAACTTTAAGGATAAATACTATTTATAGTGAAATAATAAAAATAAAATAATATAAACGTTAAGACACAAATTTTACAAAAAAAAAATCTTAAAAGATAAACTTTATTAACAGCAGAAAACTTATACAATGCAAAACTTCAAATATACGTGTTGCATATTAGTAAATATTCACGATAATTCTTGGAAATTAAAAAAATCCACTTTAGAAAATTGGGAACTTGGTTTTTGATTTTTAGAACCAATGGATCCCCAGGAAAAATTTTTTGGAATAAAAAATTTCTAAATTTGTCAGAAGTAAACTACCGTTCAGTTTTGTAGAATTCTAAAGGAAATTTTAAAATCTGGAATCAATGAATTTTATACAAATATTTAGAAAATAAAATTTGAATAAGCTTTTCCAGTTAAATATTTAATGAAAACCTTAAAAGTAAAAATATATCCAATTCCTTGACATAGCACATATTCAATTTTCCAATTTAGAGCTTATTTGTTTTGCTTATCAAAAACACCACTTCTAATATTTTCTGGAGGCCCAGCCTCATAACGACGCGGCTGCTGATTGTTGAAATAGCCAACACGTCGAAGATGTGGTGCTGCCCCACCACGTGAATTTCGTCGATGAAAATTATGCATACGAACTGCAGCAGGACCAAATGTCACTTCATTTGTCATTCGCTAAAATGGTTTTGGATTTATTTTATAATTTCAATTTTTATATTTTATGAGAGAAAAGGACCACAAAAATACCAGGAAAGCTTATTTTTATGCATAAAAAACAAAAAACCTCTTTCTTCCAATCGATTCTATTGTCTTTTCTAATAAAATTAAAAAGTTAAAATGTTTATAAAACATATTTTAATCAAACCCAGCTTCTCGTTCTGTAGCTTCACAAGAAATGTTATCAAAAAATGAACGACTCTTGTCATAATAAATGTTGTTTTTTGTGGATTTTTCAAGAATTGCAACTGCTTTACCGTTCGTTTCACCATCGATTTCTTGTGTTAACGATTTATCTAGAAAAAGATTGAACAAGAATTATAATGGCAAACCTTTTGGAGGCGATTGAAGATCAGACTCTAGATCAAGTTCGGCAATATTCTCGATAACTCCATCAACAGATTCAAGGAAATCTTCATTTGCTTTTTCAAAATCAAAATCGCCGTCGTATTTTCTTGTGTTACGCCCCTGGTTGTAATAATAATGAGGATGATGTGGCCGATGATCACCACTATAATGACGCTGTTGTTGAGTTATGTGGTGATCTTAAATTGGAATAGAGCTAGATGTCAATTTTTATTGAACCTTGCGCTTTGAATACACGAGGCATTGGCGGTGCTTGTCTCACATTAACATATTTATAAGGTTGACGTTGTCCTTGAATAGTTCCTTGTTGGTAATATTGATGTCGAGCAGACTGGCCAAATTTACCAGATAATTGTTTTTCATTTGTAGAAGTATCTCTTTGTTGTTGACGTGGTTCAATTTGTGCCCCATATTTTTGTGTTTGTGGGCTTGATGCCTCAGAATCTTTTGAATTAATGAAATCAGGAAAGATGAATCGAAATTAACCTTGAGTGCCTTTACGCTCCTCTGTAGGCACATTAGCTGGCGGCTTTGAAACGGAAATAATCGCTATAAATGATAAAAATCCAATAGAAATCGCAAAATCAAGAACAAACCTGGATCATAAGTAATATCATCAATATCAGGCGTCGGTTTTGGCGTATCGCAAACTAAGAAAGAAGGAGATTTGATATATTCTTTAGAAAATACCTATTAGATCCTT
The DNA here is from genome assembly GCA_036172955.1 of Meloidogyne arenaria. Classification (NCBI taxonomy): domain Eukaryota; kingdom Metazoa; phylum Nematoda; class Chromadorea; order Rhabditida; family Meloidogynidae; genus Meloidogyne; species Meloidogyne arenaria. The sequence goes on along the minus strand of JARQAB010000033.1, from coordinate 3,882,902 downwards.
TATATCACTGGCTTTGAAAATAATATAATCGTAAACTTCTTTTCGAGCAGGGACAGTGACATTTGCCAATCTGTCTTCAGTACCAAACGAGCGAACTGAAGATCAAAATTACTTAAAACAATGTTAACAAATTAACCTCTCGATAGTGAAATTGTAGACTCCACAGGATCAACTAAAATATTAAAAAATAAAAAAATTTTTTGATTCATTTACAAAAAACCTTTATGCAAAAAACCTTCATATCGAATGTCCAATTGCGAAATCAACGAAATTTTGCTACCAATGTAAGGAGTAGTCATTTTAAAAAAGTTGATCTAATATAGCTATAAAGTGATTAAAATTGATCCTAGATATAAAATTAAAAACTACATAATAAAGACCAAGTAAATTTTCTAAAAAAATGATAACCAAAAGGGCAAAATAATCAATATAATCGATACTCCCTGTGATCGAAACCCTACTACTATTTGCTACATTCATATTTATCGATTTAACGAAGGCCCCGATTAAACACACCAGGACTCTGGTGTCGTTTTATGAAACTCTGTCTTTTTTCAAGTAAAATGAATTATAACAAGTAGAGAAGGAAAATGTTTGAGATAGTGTGCTAAAAAAAGAGATAATTCATTAAGGTTAGAGAAAAATATTAATACAAAGATTTGGTCGGTTCAGTGCAGAATTCTTAGAGCACGATTACTACGGTAACTGAACCTGTTTAAGGAATTTTTGAAAGTAAAACATTTTAATAAGGTCGAAAATTCGATAAATAATCAATAAAATCGATTATTATCTATTCAATAGCTTTGCAAAATCCAACTTACTAAAATAAAACGAAATCTAAGTTGGCCAAAATACTAAGACAGCGAATTTTTTAGAAAATGAAAACAAAAGGCCAAAATAATCAATATAATCGATAATCCCTGTGATCGATACCTTACTACTATTTGCTACATTCCAATTTGCTTAAAAATAAGCTGCAGAAATCGATTTTAGAAGGCCCCGAATAAACACACCAGGACTCTAATGCCGTATTAAACTATGTCATTTTGTAAGCAAGATGGTATGTAACAGGTAGAGATGGAAAATTTGTGAGATAGTGTGCTAAAAAGAGATAATTATCTAAAGTTAGAGAAAAATATTAATACAATAGATTGGTCGGTTGAGTGCAGTATTTTTATAGCAAGATAACTACTGTAAATGAACCTGTTTAAGGAATTTTTGAAAGTAAAACATTTTAATAAGGGCGATAACTCGATAAATAATCAATAAAATCGATTATTCCTTACTCAATACCTTTGCTAAATTCCAATTTGCTTAAAATGAGACGGAATCTAGGTTGGCCAAAATACTTAAGACTAAGCAGTTTTTTAGAAAAATGATAAACAAAAGGCCAAAATAATCAATACAATCGATACTCCCTGTGATCGAACCAATTTGCTTAAAAGTTTCTTAAAAATAAGCTGTAGGGATCGAATTTACGAAGTCCCGATTAAACACACCAGGACTCTGGTGTCGTTTTATGAAACTCTGTCTTTTTTCAAGTAAAATGAATTATAACAAGTAGAGAAGGAAAATGTTTGAGATAGTGTGCTAAAAAAAGAGATAATTCATTAAGGTTAGAGAAAAATATTAATACAAAGATTTGGTCGGTTCAGTGCAGAATTCTTAGAGCACGATTACTACGGTAACTGAACCTGTTTAAGGAATTTTTGGGTTCCCTAACGTTTCGTCACTGAACCTTTCGTCACCGAACCTTTCGTCAAAACCTTTCGTCACTGAACCTTCCGTCACCAAACCTTTCGTCACTGAACCTTTCGTCACCAAGACTTTATTTTTAAAAATCAAATAAGAAGTTGTCAAAAATGACAAATTGATCATAATCGGTAATTTAGTTATATTTACTGTGTTGCTAAATGATAGGAGACAGTACGTAGGTACGGGTCATTAGCTCGCTGAGCAAATTCAGCAAATATGTTGCAAATTTTGATCTTGAATGACATAAACCGACTTCCGCTTAAGTCCCTTTCCTCGGATACCGTTTGCCGGTGCATTATTATAGTCAGCAATTATTCGTTCCCATCTTGCAAATTCTTTGATCGTTCGCTTTACAAATTTACTTAACAACGGATTTTGTTCAAGTAAGGAGCCCCATGCATTGTGCCATCCCTCCAACGAATTGTTGGTTCTGGATAGACCAATATGAAGACGTTCGCTTATATTCCACAACTAAGATAACGAAGTTAAGCAAAAGTTTAGCCAGGAATCGAACCTGTATCGGAAAAAGTGCATCTCGATGTGCAATCTGTTCGTGGTTTATCCACGCCCTAAGCCAACCATTGCAACCGTCGCCATAAGTGGCCTCCTCATCATCGCCAGGCAATATTTCTGGATGAGCAACTACATATGATGGGCCAATATATGTGAGAACGAAATATTTTGAAGTTCCTATATTGTGTATAAATACAACTACTCAATGTTATATTACCAAATGCTTGTATAACGCATTTCCAAGATGAAAAACACATCCTCAAAAAATTTTCTAGAGCTAGTTTTTGAAAGTAAAACGTTTTAATAGGGTCGAAAATTCGATAAATAATCAATAAAATCGATTATTTCTTACTCAATACATTTTCTAAATTCCAACTTACTTAAAATGAGACATAGTCTAGGTTGATCAAAATACTAATGAATAAGTAAATTTTTTAGAAAAATGACGAAAAAAGCCCAAAATAATCAATACAATCGATACTCCCTGTGATCGAAACCTTACTACTATTTGCTACATTACAATTTACTTAGAAACATGCTGTAGGGATTGAATTTACGAAGGCCCCGATCAGCATTTTTAGCCGTTAGAGATTTTAGCGTATTTTAGCCGAGTAGAGATACTAAAAGATAGATAACCAAAATTGATTAAAAGATAGTTGCACCAAAATATAGATGCACTATAAGATAGATAACCAAAATTGATTAAAAGATAGTTGCACCAAAATATAGATTCACTAAAAGATAGATAACCAAAATTGATTAAAAGATAGATGCACCAAAATATAGTTGCACTAAAAGATAGATAACCAAAATTGATTAAAAGATAGATGCACCAAAATATAGTTGCACTAAAAGATAGATAACCAAAAAAATTAAAAGATAGTTGCACCAAAATATAGTTGCACTAAAAGATAGATATCAAAAATTATTAAAAGATAGATGCACAAAATATAGTTGCACTAAAAGATAGATGACAAAAATTATTAAAAGATAGATGCACCAAAATATAGTTGCACTAAAAGATAGATAACCAAAAAAATTAAAAGATAGTTGCACCAAAATATAGTTGCACTAAAAGATAGACTGGGGTAAAATCTATTAAAATATAGACTGCGAAATAGGCCGGTTGAGTCTGGTAAAAAAATTTAACCATCTGAATCTCTCGATGGAAACTGTTCTTGTGCTGCTACGGAGAGTAGGCCGGGCTGGCCTTTCGCTACACGCCTTGCTTCGCTGCGGTCGTGCTCGCTACGCTCGCGGCGACCGTATCTCGACATGCCCTGCTTCCTCCGAAGCGGCAAAAACTTTTTTCCGCGATATACTTAAGTACGAATAAAATAAAATCAGAACAAACCTGAAATCATAAGAATTAGAACTTACCATCAAAAGAGAGCATTAAACAGTTGGTACTCAACTGGCCACCGAACTTTATCTATGTTTTACCCAATTTTAGACGTGTCTATATTTTAATAGATTTTGCCCCAATCTATCTTTTAGTGCATCTATCTTATGTGCATCTATCTTATAATACATCTATCTTTTAATAGATTTTAGCCGTATCTATATTTTAGTGCATCTATCTTTTGAGAGGACAAAGAAAAAGTTAGATATTTTTCTAAAGTTAGAGAAAAATATTCATAAAATAATTTGGCCGGTTGAATGCAAAGATTGAACTTTCGAAAAAAAATTTAGGTCGGTAAAAATTTAACATTTCTCAATAAATTATGTACAAACTAATAAATGCATACATATCTAAAAACATTTAAATCGTAAAAAGTTAATTATTATGGTATTAATATCATCTGTACATAAAGATCAGTGTTTGTTTTTGTCCTTTTCCTCGAACACCGGATTTCTAAAATTATTAATTAAAATAAAATTATAAAAAAAAATACATTTTGCCCGTATCAACATTTTCGAATTTCGTTCTTCTGCTGCTGTTATCATCGTCAAATGAATCTAATGTTTCAGCATGTTCGTAGACAGGATTTGTAAATGTCGTGGTCATTATATCAGACATTTCTCTACTTTGGGGTAATTTTAAAGGTGATGAATGTAGTTCCTCGACGAGTGACTAAAAAATTTTTCAAATTATTATTAGAATTAACGGAAGCTTTTTCTAAAACTAAGAGGTTGACATAAACTTGGAAATCTTACATTGTCACGTTGTTGTTGTTGAATTTGCCTATCTGCATCAAGAACAGGATTTGAGAAGGATATTACGTTGCCATGAAAGGTAACTACCGAGGCACCACCAATTGACGACCCTTCACCAGAAGCCAATCGCTTCTTGTTGAGTACACTTTTGCGTTTGTAAATTAAAATTGAGAGAACAGTCATTACCTTATAATTGTTAAAGATTTAATAGATTATTATAAATTAAAATTTACCGCCAAACATACTAACATAGCGAACATTAAAAGTAGCGCGTAATATGCACCATTTCCTGGAAATAGAAATTTTTTTAAATTAGGGAACAATTTGGTTTGGTTTCCAGGTTTCTGGTAAAGTAATCCCAAAAAATCTATCAAATTTATACCAAATCTGCCGATTAACTGCCTACTGACTGAAGATGGTTTCTGACAAAATTCCCCTTCAAAATCACCACAATCACATGTCCCATCCAAAAGGCAATGACCACCATTCTGGCAAGAACATTGCTTTGGAATCTATAAAGGGATACAATTTTATTAGCTACATTCGTATAACTGACCGGCAGCTCTTCTATTCGAGCAGATCCACAAGTGCCATCCTAAAATTGATTTATCAATAAGCTCCAAATTAATCAAAAGTTGCAAACCTCAAATTGAGTGACTCCATCAGGACAAAGGCATCTAAAGCCATCTGAGGGTAGTTCAACACAAAGATGTGAACATTGAACTTTTGCACAGGCACTATCTGCTCGAAGCATATCTCTAGCAAATCTAAAAAAAAGTCGGTCATTTTTAAAGGTGAAAGTTTAATCTAACCTTTGTTGTATCCTCAATGAGTGAACATCGTCTATGGCACTAGCAACAAGTTGGAGTCGACTTCTTCCAAACTTGTCTTGAATATACAAATTTTGCGAATCTTTGGATACTTTAATATAAAAATTAGAAGATTTCAAGTTTTCTAAATCAAACCATAAGTCCCTGTATTTATCGGCTTTCCAGATGTCCAAAAGAGATGATTTTCAAAAACATCGATAGCCCATGGTGTCCTTGTATCTCGAGCAACTGAAATAAAGAAATTTATTATTTGAGTAAAATCTATATTTTAAAGTCACTCACTTGTTAGCCTACGTGAACCATCGGGAAGGCAAGAGTCAACCTTTGAAAATTAATTAAAGTGAATTAAATAGAAAACAGCTCACCTTGTGGTATTTGGGATCGCTCCAATAAATTCGATTATCACCTTAAATGGATTAAGGAATTATTAAAATATTCAATTGTTTTTTACGTCCTTCATCAACAGCCATAGTTGTTGGTGAATAAATGAGATCACTAATGATAGTCTAAATTTGATAAATCATAAGGCAAACCGCAAACACAATTAACCTGTCTTTTATTTCCATCCATATCAGCACATTGAATCTTTGCCTCAAATCCTGCATCTGCAAAGCAAATTCGTCCCAATTTTGGTAAAGTAACAATTGCTGTTGGTATTTGCAAACGCCCAGCAACGATCTAATTATTTCAAAAAATATAAAGTTTATAAATTAGAAAAAAACCGTTCGTCTATATCTGCCATCCGATGTTGTAACATAAATTACTCCATTTCCATCTGATGATGGTTGAGGGAGAGGTTCACTAAAACGCTTTTTTCGTCGTCCAGCTGCTGTTGCAAGTGCTGATTTCTCGTTCAATTTAAGATCGCTAACAGTGGCAGTTATGTATAAATTTCTGGGAAATTAAGTTATTTTTTAAATAAAGAAAATTAAAAAACCCTGTCAAGTAATCCACAGCCATACTCAAAGGCGAAATGTTTTCCCCAAAGTTGACCAACAATTCTTGACCCTCGTGCTAGAATTTGAAAGATTTTAAATATCTTTTTGTTTGAATTAATACCGATTGATTGCCTTTAGGGAGAGCTGAACGGAACAATTTCTTAAAAATATTTTAAGATTTATTAAATAGATTAAATGTTAAAATATATACTCGTTGATATGTATCCAACCAGAACATCTTAAATTGAAAATATAAGAATTTCTTTATAAATGACGGGATACTCATAATAAACTCAATAAAACTTACAAATTCCCGTCTAGGATCAAACTCAATGGCACCAATACTTCGCTGTTGATTTGATGGAGATTTACGAATGGCTGCGTTAACACGTCCACGAGAACCGACCAGGCTTAACTAAAAAATGTTTGGGAAATAGAAAAATAAGGAAATTCTTAGTGAACCTGAAGAACTTTGTCATCTGCAGCAATCATAATAAGTGGATGCTAAAAATGAATTTAAAAGGAATTTAAGAAAATATTTTTCAATTTGTATACTTCTCCATTAGCACGACAATCCTTTCCATTCATAGCGCCTATAACAACACCAGAAGTGTAATCATCCACGCATTTACACAAATATGAACCCTTTAAATTTAACCTTCTCAAAAATTCTTAAAAAATAAACCTTTGTATTCAAACACATTTGAGAACAAGTATTGTTTCCTTTACATTCATCAATATCAATACAATCAGAAGGATTTCCAGGATCTTAAAAATTTTTTCAAATGTGAAATTGAATCTCTATTAAGTAAAAAACCTGTAGTAAAACCATCTCGACAATGGCAATAATATCCATCTAAATTTAAATAAAAGCTTCAAAGCTTTTGAAAGATCCAAGCATACCTTGAACATCAGTACAAAGATGTCGACATCCACCATTATCAGAATGTGAATGGCAACTTTTCCCGTTTTGTTTAATACAGCCAATCTCATCAGTAGCATCACCACAATCTTTAAAATATTTAATTTTTACCAGAATCCAAATTTAAGAATTTTTCATTTTCTTTACCATCTTTCCTGTCACATGCCAACGTTGCATTAATACACTTGCCGTTAGTGCATTTGAATTCATCGGTCGAGCAATCTCCATATTCGGAGAAGGAAGAACACATGGCTATTAAATTAAAAGAAGATTAGATACTAATCTAAATCCAAAACAAGCTTACAAAGATGCTCGTCTGAGTAATCATGTTCTCCACAATCATTAAAACTATAACGGGAATGAAATTAGGATTAAATTCAAAAATTAATAAAAAATAAATTAACCCATTGCAGAGTTGAAGAATGTTCAAGCAAAGCTTTGAATGAGAACAACGGAAACGTAGAGGTGGATCACATTGCGCAACTTTACATTGTTCATTGGTTTCGTCCGAATTATCACCACAATCTTGCGAAAAATTTTTTTTAAGTCAAGAAGAATTTTCAAAAATATTTACCGTTATCTCCATCACACATAAATTTGCGCGAGATGCAAACGCTGTTAGCACATTCTGAAAAATTTAAAAATTAAATTTAAAAAATTTAGAAAGTATTTACCATATTCATTAGGTGAACAATGCCTTCTATTAGGCTATAATTAATTTCAAAAATTAAAAAAAAGTCATTATAAATGTCCTTACATAATCTTCACAGTGAGTCTCATCAGAAGCATTTACACAATCACGTCTAATATTTAAAAAAAAATTATAAACCGAAAAAATAATAATTATAACCTTCGATCACACCATTTATGGTCAAGAATACATGTCCCATCATCTGAATAATATTCAAAGAATTTAATTTTTAATAAGTTTAAATGAATAAAAAACCGCATTTCCGATATCCATCAGCGCACTTTCTAAGTGTACATTGAGATTCGTCCAAACCATCGCTGCACTGGATAGTTCCATCACATACTTTTGAGTGCGGAATGCAACGGCCCTCTTAAAAATATATTTAAAAATCTAGAAAAAATATCTACCGTTACAGCGAAATTCTGATTCAGAACAAGGACGTGAGGTACCTTATTATTGAATAATATTTACTGTTTAAAAAGAAAATTTCACCTCCGCATTGTTCATCAATCTCGTCTGAGTTATCGACACAATCTTAAATGATTTAAACACCATTTTAAAAAATACTTAAATTCCCCCTGCCATTTTCGCTGTCACACATCCAACGCTTAGGAATGCACTTTCCAGAACCAACACACTTAAACTCTCCCTGTTCTTCACACGCAGGACAGCGAGAAGGTAATTCATCAGAACTAGTCAGAAAAATAATTTAAGAATTTTAAAAAGAATTTACCCATCTCTGCAGTCATCCTGTCCATTACAAAAAGCCCAATCAGGTACACAACGATAAGAGTTTAGACAACGAGACCAGCCACGAGGACATTCTACTTTGTCACATTCAGGCTTTGGTTCATCACTTCCATCGCCGCAATCGTCTTTAAAGATTAAGTGAATCAAGAGGAAATGTGTTCTTACCCTCGCTGTCACATTTCCAACTTTTTGGTATACATTTGTGATTGGAGCAGCGGAACTCCTACAAGAATAAAAAACAAATAAGAACTTAAGACTGTGATAAAAATCTCTAAACGCCTCAAAATATAGAAAATTAAAACAAACCTCAGCGGTACAGTTTCTCGAGGCATTCTTGCAAATGTGTTCAGCCTCATCGCTTCTATCACCACAATCATCTATTTTTAATTAATGAATAGATAATAAACACAATTTTAAATCAACCGTCTCCATCACATGTAAAACCTTTGGGAATACACTTTCCAGTATTTGAGCATTTAAACATCCAATCATCACATGGTTTATCCTGAAAATATCATGATTAAAAGTCAAAATAATTTTAAAATATTATACTTACACAATCACGCTCATCACTCCCATCACCACAATCATCTGTAAATAAAGTAAATTTTGTTGAAGATAAAATTGGATAAAAAAAATTTGCCTTGTCCATCACACATTTGGAATGGCCGAGTGCTATAAATGCACGGGATTAGTTATAGATTTTTTTAAAATTTTCCAAACCAATTATGATTAGAGCATTGAAATTCACCAACTGGACAAATGCGATCGCCTTAAAAATCGGAGATAAAATTTCATCCCTAATTAAAAATTTCTAAATATAACCACAAACATCCCGTCCAGGCTCATCATCTCCATCGGTACAGTCCTTAACAAAAAAATAAAATATTCTTTTTAACTTATGAAATAACCTTTTCGCCGTCACAATACCACAGCTTTGAAATACATTTGGAATCTGTCCCAGAGCAAGCAAATTGTCGCGACGTGCTATTTTAAAGAACCAGAATTTTTCTCTAACAAAGATTCATTACCAATTTGCTTCGCAGTCACGGCCATTGGAAAGCAAGTAAAACTGGTCTGGACAGGCACATGAAAAGTTACTTCCACCGGCGCCAATAAGGCAGAGATGTGAACAGCCTCCGTTGTTATCACCGCAGGGATTTGGCCAACGTGGCTTTAAGTTTTTAAAAATATATTAAAAATTTAAATAATTAAAAACCTGTCTTAATGGATGAACAACACGAAGTTCATTAGGTAATTGCAAGGTAGTAACTGGATAATATTAATAAAAAAAATTTCTTCACATTTATAAAATTAACCTAAGACACTCTCATTATTTGCTGTCCATTTATCAGCTCGAATAACTTGTTTCAAATTCCAATCACTCCAAAACAAATATTCATTATATACAGTGATAGAGGCGACATGTGAGGTGAGTTTTGCTGGAATTCTGTGTCGACGGTGAATGCCATCCTGAAGGTCCATCCAGTTGAGTTCGTTAAGGTGGGCGTCTCCCCAGAAAAGACGATCAGAATAATAATCGATGGCAAGGGCATTAGGCCAGCCCAAATCACGTTCAGCGATTTTAATAACTGGATCCGGAGTTCCATATGGCGCTGAACCATCCAAAGCGACTTTAGCAATGTACGGCTGGAGTGACCTGTAAATATGGGATAATTTCAAGTGTTATCAAATAAACAGACCATTCAGTAAAATAAAGATAACCACGTTTTGGATGTACAACAATTGCCTAAGGAAAATTTTGAACAAAAAATTCCGTTAAATTTTTACCTTTGGCTGTGAAATTCTGTCTCGAATCAGTGTACGACAAAATCGACCGTCCAACTCGCAAACACGCAAAGCTCGGTCTTGCCTATTCAAACTGTATAGTTTACGACCAATCCAATCGACTGCAATTCCCTCTATTCCAAATACATTATGGCGCATTATTTGTTCATAACTGCTGGGTGCTTCACTTAATTTATGCAACGATTTACGATAGATTCGCAATTTTCCAGAGTCTTAAGAAAAAGAAAAATTAATTTTCAGTCAGAATATAACAAAACAAACCGAGTAAATAGACCATGTCATCAACTGAATCAACATCCATCGAAACAAGATTTTCAAATCCTTGAGCTACAAGCTCATATCGAGATCCATCTTTAATAATTGGGAATATGTTTGAATTTTTTTAGTAAAAGTAAAACCTAATGATATGAATCGAACATAGTGCTTGTTGGCCAAAAGCAGATAAGGTTCCGGTTTCTAAAATAAATTGTAGAAAATTTCTAAATAATTTAATACCTCTTCATTCGCTTTACAATCAAACCCATTGGTATTTAATGTCATCCCTTCAGGGCAAGAGCATTTGTAGCTTCCTTGCTTGTTTTCACAGAAATGGGAACAAAGCGAGAGTCCCTCTTAAATCAGAAAAGAAAAAATTTAACTAAATTTTCAACAAACCTAAGCATTCATCTATATCCAAGCAGGATTTATTATCTGCCCGATTTATTTGGAATCCATTTTCACAAGAGCATTTGTAGCCAATAACTTGGTCAACACAAGTTTGTTCACAAAGTGGATGTTCTTTTTGTTCGCATTCGTTGACAACTGAAAAACGGTCATTTTAGGACCCAACACCGAATTTATAAGAAAAAACACTCACAACAACTAGGGCTTTCATCAGACCGATCAGAACAATCATAGTTGTTATCACACACTTTTTGTTTTTCAATACACTGCCCGTTTTGGCATTCGAACTGAGAAGCAGCACAATTTAGAGCTCCAGAGAGTAAAGAGGTTGCCGCAAGTCCAGTAATGTTGTGGGAGGAAATTTCTTCTGTTGAACATTGTTTTTCATCACTGCCGTCATCACAGTCGGCTGTAAATGATTTTTTTGTTTTTTCCTTCGAATTTTAGCTTAAAAAACTCACAATTTCCATCACAGCGCCAAGCTGTTGAATATATTAATTAATAAATTATTGATAAGTAGCCAAAAATTAAACTTACAGTTGGGAATGCACTGAAATTTAAAAATTAAAAATATTAAATTAAATTTTTAAGAAAAGGAAGAGTCGAGTCACCCCAAAAGACCTAAACCCAGAAGACCTCTACCAAAAGACCTATTGACCCAAAAGACCTACGGCGTAGTGACAGAAGACCCACAGACAGAAGACCCAAGGACAGAAGAACCACAGACAAAAGACCCACAGACAGAAGACCCACAAGGACAGAATACCCACAGACAAAAGACCCACAATAAAATTTTTTAACTAAAACTTTAGAAATTTTTTTTTGAAATTTCTGAAAGAGATTTCCAATTTTTCAAGGCACAAAATTAATTCTAAAGTTAATCAATAAAATTTTTACCGTTAAATTTTATGGATGAGTGCGATTTAGATCATTAAATTAGAAAGTGATTTGAAGAGTCTGGTGATTAATTGAGTTATGTAGGAATAGCTTGGGATATTGAGAATATATGTAGGGGTAAGATCTCAAATCCACCGATATCTATTCTTATCCGTAAATTGTGTATAACAGGAACTAGGAGAAGGAATACTCCTATATCTTTCTTAATCAGTAAATCGGATATGTCAAGGAATTTAAATGATGTAAACTTTAAGATTTTATAATTCCACTAATCCGCTTATATCCACGATATCCCTCCATTTACTCAGAAATAATTAACTAATCTCTACTATTCCAAAGATCCCCGATATCTCCAATATCCTTGATCGCTTATAATCCTTCTATATCCCTCCATGGGACTTAACTAACTCTCGAGAATTTGGGACAGCCAATTAGTTATTTTTATACTATTTTATATCTGATTTTTTTACACGACATGGACCGGATTTTCCGGAACAAAATCCCGAAAATCCGGGAAATCAAGATCCCTCTTCATTAAACAAGCTCCCTGGTAATTGGGACAATAATATTCCCATCGTTGGAACAGCTTCACCCGTTGTTGCAATAAAATTCCCCATTGTTAAAATAACATCCCCGTTGTTGGAACAACCTTCCCTAATATTGAAACAACTTTCCCGTTGTTGGATCAATCTCTTATTAAGGAAAACAGAACTAACAACATTCCTCGCGCCAAAATTTACAAAAAAAAGGTAAAACAAAAAAGTTGTGGGTCTTTTGTCTGTGGGTATTCTGTCCTTGTGGGTCTTCTGTCTGTGGGTCTTTTGTCTGTGGTTCTTCTGTCCTTGGGTCTTCTGTCTGTGGGTCTTCTGCGTCGACACGAAGACCTACAAACAGACAAAAGACCTACGCTCAAAAGACCTACGCTCAAAAGACCTATCCCAAAAGACCTACAAATTTTTAAAGCGAATATCGTAAGATTTAGAGGGATTAAGACCTTTAAAATTTTCAAGAATTAAAAACACACCTTATGGTTTTTGCACTGCCACAGTCCCGGCTGGCACGATTGATAAGCTATTATTGTAAGAAAAATTATAAGACTACTTTCTAATTTACTTACTGCAATTTGCGTGTTCATCTGATCCATCAAGACAATCCTATAGAATAAAATAGCTTTAAAATTTTGTTATTTAGCTTAAGCTTACATTATCTCCATCACAAACCCACGCTATAATTTAAAGAAAATTTTGAAAAATAAACGAAATGTGTAACAACTCACATGCGTGTATACAATTATTGTTTGAGCAACGGAATTCACCTGAAAATAATCGAAGGAACTGGATATAAATAAGCTTCTTAGTCTCTTACCCTTGTTACAAGCCTTTTTGGCCACACCACAGAGAGCCTCACTCTCGTCTTCACCTCCAACACAAGTAACGTCTCCATCACATAACCATGTCTTTGGAATACACTCGTATTTAGGTTGGGCCAAATGTTTGTTGGATTTACAGTTAAACTTGAAAATTTCAATTAGAAACCTTAATAAAAAGGTAAGATCCTTACTTCATCCTCCATACAAGTTCTGTTTCCACAGCTCTAAAAAATTTTATTTTTTAATTAAAAATTAATTTTCTTGCTTACATGAGCAGTTGATTCATCGCTACCATCACCACAATCATCTAACAAAAGAAGTAATTAAAAAATAAAAGTTTAATGATTAGCACCTTCGCCATCGCATATGAAAGCACGTGAAATACATTTGGAGTTGTCACATTGGAATAAATATTTGCCAACACAAACGCGTTTGCCATTAGTATCTGTACAGTTTGTGGAAGTCTGAAACAAATATTTTGAGTCAATTATTAAAAAAAATTTAGTTACTTCGTCCCATCCTCCATCAGCACAGTCAACATCTCCATCGCAAACCCTTTAAAATTAAATAAAAGCAAATCTTTATTTTCGGAAGCTTACCAAGTTTCCGGAATGCATCGACCAGACGGGCAACGGGCATAATGTTGTGAACAAGGCTGATTTAAACAAAACAATGATTGCTCATCAGACTTTAAAATTTTAATTTAAAGATTAAAATTAATAAAAAACATTAAGATCATACCAAGTCGCCACAATCATCTGAAAAAAGTTTAGTTAAAATGGGACAAATAAATTTAAGGATTACCATATCCGTCGCATAAATCGGAGGGCTGAAATAAAAATAATTAGGTATATTAAAGGATGCCAGATAAGAATCTTATTCAGATTTCAGAATACCTGAATGCAGACGTTAGTTTTTGGGCATTTGATACGAACACCTCGACAATCAATGGGCAATCCAGGACAAGTTTTGCTGTTTTCATCGGAAACCTTTAAATGGAATTTCGATAATAAGTCCATTGATCAAGCTTTACATTTTCATCTTGGCAATCAATATGGCCATCACAAACACGGCTTTGATTAATACAATGGCCGTTTGTACAGGCAAAAGCTCCAGGCGGGCATACAGTGGCAGTGGGTGAACCAGATCCGCTGCTTCCTGGACGGCTTCCAGGTTTGAAGTTACCGCAATCAAGTTCATCAGAATGATCCCCACAATCGTTAACACCATTGCAACGTCCAGATTCTTGAATACAACGCCGATTTGCACACAAGTAATAGTCTTCTGGACAGAAACGTACGACTAAAATTTTGAGGAAATGTAGGAAATATGGTAAGAAATATGGTCAAAACATACAACAATAGCTGGGCGATTCATCGGATGAATCAGGACCTGAAATTGGGAAATTACACAAGTACAAGAGTATACGAACAGTCCATCTTTCCATCACAAGTTCTGTCCAAAGCAATGCAACTACCATCACCAACACATTGGAAATTATAAGGACCCTCGCAGCTTCCACCAGATTTTGCCCCAGATGCTGCGTCATTTGGTGCGCATTGAGTGGCTATATCCTCTCCAGGCTGTTTTACTATATGGAATGTATCGTTACAAGCACATTGAACACGATGTGCAGATATAGTTCCTCCTGCTCCACCCCCAAGCTCAGGATCATCAGCAGCCACAATGTGGCATATCTGCACACAGCCTCCATTGTTTTTCGCACAAGCATGGGCTGTTCTTTCGCTACACCACTGATTTCTTGTTCGAATATCAGCTTCAGAGGCAAAAACTCGAAGTGTTCCAGGGCTGTAATAATTTTTAATTTTGAAAATAAAAATATTTTATTTGCCTTCGATGGTCTGCTACAACATTTTCATAGGAATTCCCAGTAAATTTATTCATTCGGAAAATTCCGTTCGAAAGTGGATCACTCATGTAAAGCCAATTCTGCCAGATATCCAAAGATTTTGCCCGAAACCCAATTCCAATCAAGCGTCGGTTGTTTCCATCATAGTCGATTGATTCAATGCTCTAAAATAATCACACAAATTTTGGAACAATTTTTATTCAAACCAATCGGTTCACATCGGCCCAGTATAGCCGCTGCTCGCGTGAGTCTACAGCTAATGTTGCGGCAAGACTTAAATCCTCCCGAACTAAAACACGGCGTTGACCACCAGCCATATTTGCCCGTTCAATCCTGGGTTCGTAAGAACCTCCTGACACTTTATAACCACTGTCAGACCAGAATAAAAGTCCTGAACAAGGATCCAAAGCCATAGCATATGTCCAGTCCCCAGTAGCAATTGTCATAATGTGATTGCCGTTAATATCGTATGCGTAAACTTTGCCGCTTCTTCCAGTTGTCCAATAGACCTTTTGTGTAAACCAATCCAAACGCATGTCAGATATATGCCGATTTGCTTCTTTAAGTTCAGGCGTTCGAAGACGTTCAGCATTTATAATTTGTCTGAGTTGTTTCGGCTGACTTATTGAAAACCAACTAATGTTTGCTCCACTAGGTGATTCGGTGACAAAGAAAATACGACGCAAATTAACGTCAACATCAAATTGTTGAATGTTTGGCATGGGTGGAAAAGCGTCACGTAGTGGGGAAGAAGCTTTAATGTCTGGAACAAGAGTTGCATCTACAATTCGGTCGCCATCAATGAACATTAGGAAAGAATCGGGTTCTAAAATTCCAAAAATTAAGTTCAAAAATTAAAAAGAACTAGCCTTCACAAATTCGCCCTTTCGGAACACCTTTAGCACAAGCACAATTTGGAGATGACGAGCCTGGAAGTGCGAAGCAAAGCTGAGGGCAACTAAACAAAAAAGTAATGTATTACATTATACAAACATTAAAATTACGGTGACTTTCGCAAGCTTTCACTTATGTGACATGGCGAGTTTGACTTTGGCTGGGCAAGGGGATCAAAAGCAGACAAATCCGAAAGTTCTGGTAAGTCGCCAATCATTGTACTTGGAGAAAGTAGAAGTGAACTTTGGTTTGGTTTACTGGAAGATAGAGATAATTTGGGATTTCATAAAATTTTAAGCACCTTGTAGAGGCAAAAACTTTTTCAAGTCGTCGGTCTGTCCAATACATCTTAAGTAAAAGATTGAGTAAGAAAATTATCAAAGCAATTACATTTTGGCCAACAATTGCAATTCCAGTCGCTTCTGCAATGTCTGAGCGGACCAATTCCGGCTTCAATTCACTGTTTCCATCTGCCGTGTGAAGAGCCATAGGATTTACCCGGAAAATTCCATCCATACCAGCGTCAGTCCAATACAGGTAATGGCTATTTTAAGTAGGGAATTACTCGAAGGTATTTGTTCATTACCTATTAGGATCGACGATTAAATCAGTCGGTTCTTTCAGTTCAGTATGGACTATTACTTGCTTGTGAGTACCATCTAGCCATGCTCTTTGGATAGTGGGAGTTTGTCCCTGATCAGCCCAATAGATGTAGCGTGCTAAAAATTCGTTAAATGTTTAAAGCCTTGAGAGGAAAGACAAACCAATCGGATCTATAGCTAAAGAAGTAGGAGTTTCAGTTCGGGTTGTCAACAAAATTTTGCGATTTTCTCCATTAAGTTGAGCTACTTCTATGTTTGAACGATCCGAGTCGGCGTTTACAAAATAGAGGTTGGCTAGAATTTTCAAAATTAAAAAAAGATACAAATACAAGCTCACAATTAACCCAATCGACTGCAACACTTTTAATCGTAAAACCGCCAAAATTATTTTTTATGATCAATCGACTTTCAGATTCGCCCAAAACAAGCCGGGAAATGCCTTTATTTAATCCGGCAGCATCTACCCAAAAGATGGATTTTGAATCGTAGTGGAAATCAAGCTGTGAAAAGGATTTTATATAAGATTTTTAAGCTAATTTATACGCTTGTTATGGTAGTTCCAGCCAATGGATCGAAGGCAGTGACTTTAGAACGAAGTGGATCCGTTCTGAAAATGAGTTAGATGTCTACATAAAGACCTTAGTTTATGGAACGTACGGAATAGACTTGATGTAATTTTTCCCAGCAATTATGAGGAATGATTCTGCGGAGAGTTTGCATTTATTTGTCTCCTCATCCACAGCGAAACCAGTTCCACAAATACATATAAACTTATTTTGCTGGCCTCGAGGGATACAGAGTTGCTCACAATTTCCATTATTGTTATGGCAAGGATGAGATTCTCGAGTGTTTGCTGGGTGGACAATATGCATATTTGTTAAGTGCTCAACGTTTGCTCGAAATTCAGTAAACTCAGGTGGTTGATCGTCCCCACTTCCAGTGTCCACATCACCCACCATAATCTTATCGAACGCTGTATCAGCATAATAAATGTGATTGTGGAAAAATGCAATAGCACGTGGTTGCTTTGCAGCATCATTAAGAATGTAACGTTTGTCTTGTCCGCTATAAGAGACGCTTGTTATCTGTAATTGAAAATTTTTTAAAGTTCCATTAAAATATTTCCAACCCTTCCAGCTTTAGCCTCAGTAAAATAAATTCGTCGATTTACAGTATCCAACGCAAGATGATCCAATTCAGCAAGATCAGTGCTAACGAGAACTAAGGGGTTGTTTCCATCCAAGTCTGCACCAGCCAATTTAGTGGAAACACCTCCCTTGCCTTGATCCAACCAAAATAGTAACCCGCGGTCAGAATCAACAGCAATAGCAACAGGATTCGACACTGCGGTCGGTGACTGATCGTTGTGCAAAATGACGGTGTGGAACTAAAGGGAATGTTCATTTTTGTAATTTTGAATGATAAATGAATTCCCCTCCCTTCAATGAATTCATGTAAAATTCACTTGTTCCCCTTGTGTTCGCACAACTTCAATTGTTTGTGAATGTTTTTTGCCGACATAAATGTTTCGACCATTCCAATCATAAGCCATACAAGAAGGATCATCAGGCGGTTGATTAGCGAGAATAAGAGAGCGATTGTTGCTTGTTAGGCTTGCTAAAAGATATAAAATTTAACGCTAAAATATTGTTCAAGTCCAAAAATTTGCCAAAATTTAACTCTACTTTTATGGATCATGGAACTTGACATGAGAGTTGCTGTCATTAAAAGCACAGGTGCACCATGTTCTAGATAGAAAAGTTCGTTGGTCAGAGGATCGTATTCAGCATCCTAATGAAGAAGATATTAGATTTAGGATCTATCCTAACGATCTCCTTACATCAGTATTCCTAAGCCCGCTGATTGGCACAATTCCTCCAATCTCATGAGGCAAATGTTTTTTATTGGAACTTTCTCCCTCATTGTTTAGAGCTGCTCCAACGACCATTGATTTGTGTACCTGATTAAATTGGGAATATTTTCAATTAATCCTGATAATATCACTAACTAATAGCATAAATGGCCGCTTATCAAGGACGCATTGCCGTCCACCTCCGCCTTCTTCAATAACATGACCACTCGGACAGAGGCACGTGAATGTACCATTTGCACCCAACGCACAAATATGGGAGCACCCCGAAGTTGAACAAGGGTTTTCTTTTATTTGTGGCTGCAAAACTGGATGGATAGCAATAACACCCAAAGCCTTTGAGAAGGAATGTGAAGGATATTCTCGACTTGTCCCATTCGGATATTTAGGATAAAGTTGAAGCCGTTGAAGTCGACGATCGCTATAGTAAATATGGTCCTCGAATATAGACATTGCATGAGGATGTTGTATAAGCTTGGTCGAGGCGAGAACTTGAACGCGTCCTGAATGTTTTGGTAATTACTTGATCAAGTCTAACATTTATAAATCCTCCACCTTTTCCATCATAATCAACAAATTCAATGTAATCAAGCTTGGAGTCGGCAAAATATACGCGGCTAGATAAGAATAATTCATAAATATTCCCAATAGTTTCTTGATTACCTGACAGTGTAATCGAGTGCTATTGCATTAGGCCAGTAAATTTTTGTATCGACCAAAACAACCCGATTAGATCCATCCATGTTAGCACGCTAAAATTCAATTTAGTTAGGATTTATTGTTAAAAATTGCCTCTATGCGAGGATGTTGTCCCCAATCAGTCCAAAACATTAAAGCAACTCTGTTTAAATTTGTATTTTTAATGATACAAGTGTGATAGAATCACCTTGGATCCACAGCCAGACCTCGCGGTTGATCAATTCCTTCGTGGAGAAGAATGGATCGAACTAAAATTTTTTTTAATTCTTATTTTTTTCTAATAAAAAAGCTTGCCTCCAGGCTTTTCAAGACTTGCAATTTCAATAGTATTAAGAGAAGAATCGACCCAATAAAGGTTTCTGCCGACCCAATCGACGGCAATACCTTCAGTGATGTCCAAGCCCTGCCCAATAAAAACTTGAACGTCTGTTCCATTCCGCGTGGCACTGTAGATTTTCTTATCGCGTATATCCGACCAATATATACGATCCTGCACTGAGTCCCAAGCAATAGCAACAGCATTCTCTACCTGCGCGGCAAAAGTTCGCCAATTCTCTAATGAGCTATCAGACCAGTATATGCCTAAATCGTTATATTCAGGATTAGCCTAATAACATACGATTTCTGTTTGAAACATAAACACGCATGTCTTCACGATTCTGTGCAACCTTGCAGGTATGCTTATCTGCCGAAAGCACATAATCCGAATCACAGGTACAGGTAAACCCATGTTTTTCATCGGTACAATGCTGTGAACTGAATGATAGAAATTTGGCTGGAATCCAATATTCGTTCAGAAGTTACCATGAGCGAGGATCGAGGCATTCATTCTCAGGTTCACACCTCGTTTTATTAACAAGTTGTTCTCCGAGGGGACAGGAGCAAATAGGTCCGTCAGGCGAGTTGTGACATTTATATTGACAACCGGCTCGATCAGCAGAGCATAAATCTAAAAAAGAGAATGGAACCCTTAAAAATGACGAGAAAGTCCACCTCTTGAACAGCGTCCACCTTCATCAGATCCATCAACGCAATGAGGCTTTCCGTCACAAAGATCTTTAAAAATGCTTGGAAACTAGAAAACAAGGTCTAAGTTACTTGAATAATGAATGCATTGTTCAGGAGCATTGCGACAAGAAACCTAAATATTTTAAATTGGCAATAAAACGCTAAAAACTAAATTAGTTACAGTATCGAAGGGGCATTTGTAAAGAAATTGCGAAGCACTATTTGGGCATGTTTGCTCATCAGAATTGTCTCCACAATCATTCACAGAATCACAGACCCAAGTCTAATTAAATTTTAAATAAATTTTGAAAACAAAATTTATTAACCGAAAAAATGCAACGTCCATTTGTACAACGAAAATGATCTTTAGGGCATGTGACATGCTGAAGTTGACAAGTTTCACGTGGTTCATCGCTTGCATCATCACAGTCTTCTTGCCTGTTTCATTTTTGTTTAATAAAAAAATTAATTAAAATTAATCACCCATCACATTTCCAAGCCGCTGGAATACAAATACCGGACGTAACACATTTAAATTGATCAGCAGCACAATTGCCTTCACGTGGCAAACAACTTTCTTCGTCCCTTAAAAGTTAGAGTAATGATTTTTGGGAAATCAAAAATAACTAACGAAGCATCGTTGCAATCATCTTGGGAATCGCAATGATTTCTAAAGGGGAAAATAGTTAAATTACCAATATGGATCAAAGCTGTCCGCAATGAAAAAATTTTTCGCGGACGCAATCCGCAATTTTAAAATTCGAAATCTGCAATTGCGGACAGCCCTGACTGATATGGATACATACGCTAATGGAATGCATTGACGACCACTCGCACATCGGAATTGATCTGGCCGACATTGTACTGGAGGACAACGTTCTGGGTCCTCATCAGTTGCATCATAACAATCCTGAATGTAAAGAGAACTGGCTAGAAAATTTCCTTAAAAATCCCAAACATTATCCCCATCACAAAGCCAATAAACAGGAATACAGCGACCATTCGCACAAGTAAATTGGTTAGAAGAACAAGTGGCATTGTGGCAAAGTTCGAGTTTTTCATCACTTCCATCACCGCAATCATCTTAGAAATTAATTAGAGGATAAGAAAAAGTCGGTTTTGACACTCACTATCGGAATCGCAACGCCATTGTTCGGGAACACACCTATTGTTGTCACACTGGAACTTTTTG
Source organism: Meloidogyne arenaria (assembly GCA_036172955.1). Taxonomy (NCBI): domain Eukaryota; kingdom Metazoa; phylum Nematoda; class Chromadorea; order Rhabditida; family Meloidogynidae; genus Meloidogyne; species Meloidogyne arenaria. The sequence goes on along the minus strand of JARQAB010000033.1, from coordinate 3,861,473 downwards.
GCGCCGCATTGTGGACGTTGGCCATCTTTGCAAAAACGTTGATCTTCCTAGATAAACATGCAAATAAAGGTTAAAATCCAGTAAGGATCTAACATCGGAGAAATCTCCACAGTCATTATCCCCATCACAAGCATACTGAACTGGGATACACTTCTTAGTGTTGTTACAACGAATTGTTGCTTCCGGACACTCCACTTCTTTGAAACAGGAATGCCCGTTTTCATCTTGTTCGTCTGAGCCATCAAGACAATCATCTATTTACAACGGAATAAGATTATTTATTAAATAATGTCAAGACACCTTCTGAATCACAACGCCATTCCAAAGGAATACAACGCCCTAAAATTGCCAAAATATTATTTATAATATTTCGATGAATAACAACCGTTAGCGCATTGAAATTGAAGAGCAAGTTCATTTTTCTATAATTAGAATTAAGTTTTAAAGTTTGAAAACCCCATTTTATCTATTAATTATCCTTGAAAATAGGGCAGGGATCGGGATCTGTCAGGGTAGACTCTTTGGGGTAGGGGTTTTGAGTTGCTTCATTGTTTGGATTAACTTTCTTACCCTACTTGAAAACATGTCTAACCTGTGAACCGTTTCGAGGGCAAAGAGGTTCAATCGGTTCAAGAATATCGCGAATACAAGCCAATTCATTGTTTGGATTAACTTTGTATCCTGTTAAAAATATTTTCTCAAAAAAAATTTTTGAAATTATCCACCATGTTTACATCCACATTTTTTAGTCAACGGCATCGAATGATCATCACTCGGTAATGCAAAGCAAAAATGAGCACAATTATGCTCTTGGCAAGGATGTTTAAGATGGTCTTTAATTAAGAAAAATATACGTTTTTTAATTAATGAGCTTATTAGACACCTGGGTATTTATGACTAGGATCGGAAGCAGGTTGATTCTGCGTAGAACAACCTTTTATTGAGAAGATACTCCTTTCCTCGCCACTGAAAATTGTAAACAGAATTTAGGCTTAGTTTGTCCTATTCTTGCCTGAAGTCACGAACGATCCGTCCAACCCCTCCGAAATTCTTGGAGACACGACGAATGGAGTATGGCCTTTGATGAACATAGTAAATTTGGTCTCCAAGGAAAGTTATAGCCACAGGAATGGGGTCTTCCACAGGCAAAACAGCCCAATTTTGTCCATCAAAATCCATACATGCAAAGAATTTAAGTAAAGAATCCCCCAAACAAAGACGACTTTCTGCAAAGTCGATGGCTAGACCAGAAGGACGACCAATTGTTTGGTTCCGTAAAACGATACAGTTAGTTGCATCTAGATTACAACGCCATACACGAGCCTTGATTTAAAATATTAAGCAAAACATGGAAACAATCCTTACTGGCCTTTCCGCCTAAGCAAAGAAGACATATCCTCGCCATGGATGTACAACAACAGAAACCGGATCCCGAAGTTTCACAAGCAGCTTGCGACGGACAAGTTGTTCAGGATTTACTAGACCCTGTATTGAATTTCTTTTCAGAATTTATTTTTCTTAATTCACCTGGTCGGTCACCTTTACAACCTCCAAGGAGTTTCTTATGTTGTCGCTTAATTTTGGAATAATTATAACGGTAATCTTAAACTTAAGACAAAACTACCCACATATAGTATAACTGCCTGCTCATCCAATCAAATGACATGGATATTAGGCCATCATTGTGGGTCTTAAAAAATTTTTATAGAAATTTTTCGGAATTTCATAAAACCAACCACAAGTATTGGAGCCGAACCTTCTCCATCTGGCTTCACACTAGAATTCATAATTGAATATATATCCAAACTTAAACTACCGGTAAAGTGTATTATCCATAATATCAGCATAAAAGAAGCTTGAACTATGAACATCACATTCAACTGCAAAGTACATGCCTACCCTACGTTGAGATTGAGGAGAAATAGGCAAAACAGCCTCTGCTAGTGTATTTTGTAGGATTTCGGGGTAAATGCCACGAATCTTTTAGTGAGAAAAATTTATGATTTAACCAATTATTAGACTCACAACTCTGTTGCTACTGAATAACAAATAATCTATTGAAGGCACACATCGTTTACCGTCAACCAATTTCTAAACAAAAATACCAATTATTTATGTTGGTTCAATCTACCTGTCCGATAGGGCAAGCACAACGATAGCCCACACCAAATCCGACATTGTCTTTAGCTAGAAGACACATCCCCTCACAATCGGCTTTATCGCACGGATTTTCAATGTGCTGCTGGAAGCAATCACTATGAGAAGGACCGGGCTGTGCCATTTGATGATATGCAGCAATCCCCATAGGAAAAACGTTCCCGTCTTTGTTAGACCAAATAACTTCAGAAGCCGCTCCAAACTTTTCAACACGCATAATTCCTAATCTTGTCCAGTCTGTCCAATACAGGTACTGATCGAATATAGCCAAACCGAAAGGATGGGGTGCAAAATTCCTAAGAAATTCAGATTTAATACAATCCGAAAACAGAAAATTTCTATGAATTCAACCTTCCAGATGAAATTTGTCGTCGATCATTACCAGAATAGTCGACTGATTCAACTCGATCAACCTTCGGGTCACACCAGTAAACTCGTTTTGCAGCGATATCAACAACAACGCCGCTTACCTAAACATTATAAAACTAGAGTTATAAAGGAACTTTAGCTCACTTGATGGGTGTGAGTTTCGACTATTACACGTCGACTTGTACCTAATCAAAAAATTTAAAGTACTTAAGAGTTGTAATTATCTAACCATCCATATGGCAAGTTTCCAATTTCAATTGGTTAGAAAAGAACATTTCCCCCCGAAGAGCTTAAATTTGGCAATCTTTTAAACTTATCAAAGCTTAAGCTCACGATCTAAGGCAATATCGAGCGGAAGAGTAAGGCCATCTGCTAGCAAAACAGTGCGTTTATCGCCTTCATAGTTGAGCACATCAATGCGTCTTGAGCCACTTTCGATTACATAAATCTTTAAATTTAGTTAGAAATTCCAAAAATTGTGTAAATTTACATTATTAGTAATCCAATCAACGGCTAAATTTCGTGGGTAAATCAACGATTTAAGCTCAAATTTGTGCTAAAAATATATTTTAAATTCGGATTTCAACGAATAAACGTACAATATGTTCAATATCACCCCCAGAAGTGATGTCAGCACGATAGAGAGAGTGAGCTAGCCGATCAGTCCAGAATATTTTTCGTTTCTCGTAATCAAAATCTACTCCATATATAAATTCTCCAGAAGCTATTTTGACTGCAGATTCTTCCTACAGATAAAATGAAGTTAGAGGTGAATTCTAAATTGAATCCCCACCTTATTTGCTGGATTCAACCGATAAAGTCCTTCTCGGCGAGCAACAAAAAGACGCATTTGTTCAGGTTCACTGGAGATGCAATATCCCCGAAGTGTTAAATTATTGCTTCCACCGAACGGCGATCCTGAATTTGCCCCTGTGCTTTGCACCATTTGAAGTCTGTAAAAAGCAAGGGCATTATTAATTAAAAGCATTAAAAGCCTACTTAAAGCAGGATCCTAAACAGCCACAAGTAAAACTAGGTCGGTGATTCTGGCAAGTTTGATCACAATATCCAAAATCGGCGCATTCATTAATGTCTTAAAAATTGTTTTTTTCCTTCAATTTCTCTCATTAATTCTCAAAATAGCCTTTACCAATGCATGACCGCTCGAAACGTTCGTCGAGTTTATAGCCCTGTGGACAGGTACAAATTCCACCAGTGGGGGAGCTTGCACATCCGGACTGACATCCGAGAGTTTGACAAAGATTACGGGCTGTAAATAAATTTATTGACATTTTCAAATTAAATTAGAAACAAACAGCAAGTCTTTTCATCCGCGCCACTATCACAATCCTGATTAATAAAAATCCTTTTAATAGGCCTTTTAGCCTTAAAGTCCTGTTTTGACCCTCAAAAATACTCACATTAACTCCATTACACAATTTAGACAGATGAATGCAATGACCGGAATTTGGACAGGGCCACATATCCGGAGGGCATTTATAATGGCCACATTCCTCCTCGTCTGAATTATCGCCTAAACATTTAGGATTATTAAGTCAACTCGGTAAACATTTCAAATTACGTACCGCAGTCATCATAGTAATCACAACGGAACTTTTGAGGAACACAACGCTTATTTTTACATTTAAAATCGCCTGTCTGACACGCTGGAAATGTGCACGTCGGCGGTTCATCCTTCAAAAATAAAATTCAGAAAAACTTCCAAACAGATATTCAACCGATTTGTCAGCACAATCAGGGGTTCCATCACAGACCCATATTTTCTGTATGCATTGGGTTTTATCCGCGCATCGAAATTGGTAGGGAAAACAAGCCTAAATATTTCAATGTCTAAGATACACTATATTTTAAATACCGTATGATTAGTGGAGCAAGAATCTTTCTCATCACTAAGATCACGACAATCATAGATTCCATCGCATTTGCGAGTGATTGGAAAGCACTAAAACAGATAAACTATTAAAATTATTTTCGGAATAATTCCGGATTGTATTAAGTTCTAAAACTAAGTTCTTAACTTAATTTTAGGAAACTTAAGCTTTGTTTTCCGGAAACTTAAGCTTAGTTTTAAGTAAATAAGTTTTAATTTTCCGGAAACTTAAAATAAGTTTAAATTTTCCAAAACTTAAAATAAGTTTTAATTTTCCGGAAACTTAAAATAAGTTTTAATTTTCCGGAAACTTAAAATAAGTTTAAATTTTCCAAAACTTAAAATAAGTTTTAATTTTCCGGAAACTTAAAATAAGTTTAAATTTTCCAAAACTTAAAATAAGTTTTAATTTTCCGGAAACTTAAAATAAGTTTTAATTTTTCGGAACTTAAAATAAGTTTTAATTTTCCGGAAACTTAAAATAAGTTTAAATTTTCCAAAACTTAAAATAAGTTTTAATTTTCCGGAAACTTAAAATAAGTTTTAATTTTTCGGAACTTAAAATAAGTTTTAATTTTTCGGAAACCTAAAATAAGTTTTAATTTTCCGGAAACTTAAAATAAGTTCAAGTAAACAAGTTTTAGTTTTCCGGAAACGTAAGACTAAGTTTTAAGTAAATATGTAAGTTTTAATTTTCCGGAAACTTAAAACTTAGTTAAGACTAAGTTTTCCGGAAACTTGAGACAGAGTTTTAATAAACTTAATAGTAACTTTATTTTCCAAAATTAAGAACTTAGTTTTAAATAAACTTAACAACTTTGTTTTCCGGAAACTTAAGCTTAGTATTAAGTAAATAAGCTTTGATTTTCTGGTTTGGTAAGTACTGGTTTTTAAAACTTAACTGGCGTCCATCAAAACATTGAAAAACTGAACCATCGTTAACTTCGCAGTTTACTGGAGCTGCGGCTGAATTTTTCAAAATTAAAATACGTTTTTAAGTCAATTTAAAATTTAAAAATAAACTTACGGCAGTCTTTTTCATCAGAACCATCAACGCAATCACTCTTTAATAAAAGAAATTTTATTCCTAGTTTTCCTGTAAATTTAAGGCTTACAATATTATCACAACGTTGATACTCTTGCTGCAAAATAAATTTTATTTTAATATTTTAAATTTAAAATTAATCTTACAATGCACGAGACTGAGTGAATATCGTATTTATCGCCTGTAAGTAAAAAAATTTTTTTAGTATCTACCGTATAACCCGTATCTCCCTCAAATAATTACCCCATCTCCAGTGATTATCCTCTCTAACGATATGTTGAAAAAATAATTATTCCACAAAAATGCCCTATACCCGCTCAAGTTTCAAACCTCGAATAAAATCCCTATCTCGGTTAATTACTTCCTCCAACGAGAAACCGACAATACCCAGGGTTCTTATTCAAGTAATACGGTAAATTAAATTAGTAATTAAAAATCTCTCACATTGCCACTGTTCGGCTTTACATCCCGGGTGGGCTAAAAATTTAGATTTAAACAGATAATTTAGAACATTTCTTACGGCAATTGTTCTCATCTTCACCGTTTCGACAATCACCTGATAAAAAACATTAAGTGTAATTAAAGCTAATTTACTCAAAACTAACCAGACCCATCACATTTCCATTCTAGCCTAATACAGTGACCATCATCGCATCGAAACTCTGTTTCCGAACAAACTCCGGAAGAACTTCCAGAGGAACTTTGCTGTTGTAAATGAGAACGATGAGCTCCTCTATGAGCTATACTTGGAGCCTCAGCATCTGTTGTAAAGACAGTTCCAGAAATGAATCCAGGCCTGACGCCAGGAGGTCCTCGATGAAATGGATGTGGTGGTTCAACTCCAAGTAAAATTCCTTTTATTTTTGAAAATTTTGGAAAATTTTTATCTAAACCGCCCAGGAATTAGGGTGAAAAGAAAATAATTTTTTTTCAGGCTAGGGTTTGATAATTGGGATAATCTGAAATAAGAGGGATTAAGAGGGACTTATTGGGATTAAGAGGATTGAGAGACAGGCGTATTCCTGAGTATTTGGACTTGGCATCCAGGATCAGATCCCTACCAGGAAGCTGATCTCCAGGGTTAGTTGACCTCTAGGGTGTTGAACCCCAAGGTGCCCATTCAGGAAGTTGATCTCCAGAGTCAGTTGAGATCAACACCTTTAGGGTGTTGATCTCCAGGATAAGTTGACCTCTAGGGTGTTTAGCTCTTAATAATTGACCTCCCGGGGCGGAAGAAATTTTCCATGATTAAATATTGAGATACAACATTTAAAAAATCTTAAAGTAAACCTACTTTGTATTGTATGTATAGGAAATTTTGTATCCAAATTAATACATAATCGTGGCAAGCAAAATAAATTGAGCAAAAATAGGGGTAACAAAAAATATTTAAACAACAAAAACAACATAATGAGTGTATGTATTTAATAAAAATACATTTTTAAATGCTAAAAATTAATAGAAAAATTTTATGATTAATAGAAAATTGGATGAAAAATTGAATTAATTTCCTTTAATAAATGACGTATAATTAAATGACCTAAATGACCTATAATTTAGATTAAATTACACTGTAGAAATGAAATAAAAGAGAAAAAATCTGACCCATTAACTCAACGTGTCTTTAAAATAAAAAAAACTTAATTTCTCATAATTTGAGGGAATTTCAGCCTTAAAAGGCTGTGAAATGGCAGACGGGAAGGCGAAAACAAAAACAACCCTCAAGAATATCCTCTGCGCATGTGAGAGTTGCAGGGGTTGCGCCAGTTGTGTAGCAATATCGACCGATTGCTGATACTTTTCGGCAGCTATTTAGTTGTCAATAAATCTTAAATCTTAATCCAATCAATTATGTTAAAACAAGAAAGGAACTTAAATTGGAACTTGAATTATTCCAGAATAAAAATCAAAATCTCAGACACTTGCCAATAAATTCTCGAAAAAATAAATTGAAGAAGATATGTATTTTGTGCCTGTTTTTTCTTCGCCCGCCTCAATGTTCATCGGCCTTCGCCAAAATCTCCATGCAATATTAACGATCGCGCAGCGGCCGGTGGTGAGAGAATAAAGAGAAGGAAAAGGGGGAAAAGTAGATATGATTGGTGATTGGTATGGAAATATATTTTTTGAATTTATGATTAATCGAAATTATTATTTAATGAAAATAATATGATCAAAGAATATAAACAGAAGTTGGTAACTGTGAACTTTGTATGCCCTTCCTATTGTTTCCCCAAATCTATGGTGATTAGTACCTAGCTCTTTGTGTTAGAACCTATGGTCCGGTATTTTGCGTGTGTAGAGAGGTCTAACTTTGGGAGATTATCAAAAATTTTATGGTATTAAGTGAACCTACACAAAAAAGACATAACGTAAATGCTCAAATTAAAGCCATGGGCGTCTATTTTTCAGTGGGCTCTTTGGGTGGGCTTATATTAGATATAGGCTTCTATTAGGGAATGGGCTTTAATTAGAGCATTTACGGTAAATTTGGGAAGAAAAAGGGGTCATACAAAGTTCACAATTATTCAAAATTTCAGTAAATATCCTATTTTAAAGCCCAAAATCCTCTAATAAGATCTCCCAAAGAAATATAAATATTCCAGAAAAAAATTTTTTCGGGTATTTATTTTAATTAAAAGGTATGGAATAATCTAGAATAGTCTTCAAAAAAAGGATGATAAGACAGTTAAAAATGAATAATTTGGCGGTAAATTTTTTTGACGAAAGTAACGTCAAAAATGATCACTTCGCATAATGAGCACAGCCAAATAAACCGGCATAATTTAAAAAATAAAAAGACAAAAATTAAAAAAATGAAGAAGAAATTGTGAAGAGTTCTATAAAAGTTCTGATCTAAAATTAAATAAAAAGGATCAAGAGTTGATAAAAAAATATTTTTTTGCTCTCACATGCTGGTCATTTTTATTTTTATTTTCGGGAGTAATTGGAGATGGCCGGGGATAGAAAAAAATTTTTGTGGGAATGTACAGTGCGCGGATTGTTGTTAAAAATGAGGAGAGCAAAACAGTAAAAATATTTTCTAAAATTCTCTCAACTAGCGGAAAAGATTTATATTTTACAGACGGCGAAATAAAAACAAAACAACACCTCTAGCAAATTTACTCTACGGACAACCGGTCTAGCTAGGTAATTGTTTGACTAATTTTGATCGATTTGAGAAAAATATATGATCAATTTTAAATTTTGGAAATTTTGAATTAATTTTTAAAAATTTGTTTAAATTTAAATAGAGGTAAATATTAAGAGAAAATGGCACAACTTTGAGGTGAAATTTTTGAAAAAATTTCGGCCGATTTAAACCAGAAGCAAATAAATAACGCTCTCCGAAAAACGTGCCCTCAGGATTCGGGGTCAAACCCTACTTGATTTTGGGTAACTGATTTTCTTATCGTAGGAAATGTACTGCCACTGAACAATAGATAGTACAATATTAAAAATAAATGAAATTAAAAAATAAGTACAAAAGGTAATGATGAAAAATGAAAAATATTTTTCAAATTTATATTTAAAAACAAACTCGCAGTCAGACACCCTTTTTTTTCATTTCGGTGCTACCTGCCCCCTCTTAAAAAAATTTACTTTAAAAATATTTTTTTCAATTATTATTTTGTTAAATATTATTATTTTACTTTCATTTTTCATTATTTTAAAGTGAAAAAAGTTTGAAATTGGAAGGGTAAAGGCCCGATGACACAATCAATCATCTCCCTATTTTTCCTTCCAATTTTCATATTTTCTTCGGCAAAAATAAAATATCTCCAACGAGAATCAAGGCTACAAAACCAAGGCCAAATCAGGTAATGGATGGGTGAACAAGAAAATTGATGAGTGGATTATAATATTTTTATTTTGCATTTAGAGTAGCCGCAGCATAGGAGAGGGGTTGTTGAACAAAATGCAAATAGGGGGGAAAGGGGGGGGGGAAGAGGGGGGAAGTGTTTAAGGGGCGCGAGAGGGGGAGAGGGGGGTCAATGTGCAACAAAAAAGGGAAAAAGTCTACAATCTTTTGATGAAAAAAAATTATTTAAAAAATAAAGGAAGTCCAAATTAAGCTAAAATTGAAGAGAATAAAGGGATAAAATATTACCTTCCAAAGGCAAATTGTTTTCAAGGGATGTGCGCGAGTGAATTGTGCAGATATTTAGGTGGTGGTAAAGGCGCCCAACGGCAATAAGCAATTGCGCACGCACATAAACTAAAACAAATCGATCAAAAATTCATTCATTAATTCGGCCAGCATTTGCTACAAATAAAGTTGCACATTTCACGTTAATTTTGCGCTCTGGGGCCTATTTCAATTGCACGCAGATTCTGCATTCTGTGCACAGAACACAGATTCTGTGGAAATTCTGTTTCAATTAAATTCTGTGTGCACAGAATCTGTGGAGCACGCAGATTCTGCGAAAACATCCACTGATTCTGGGAAAACATTCCGCAGATTCTGTGTACGCAGAATCTGTGGAAAATATAAAAATCTGTGGATTTTTTCCACTGATCCACAGAATTTCTATTTCAATTATTTTTCTGTGGTTCTGTGTATTTTTCCTTCTAAATTCAAATTTTTTATTTCCGCGTTTTTTAAAATAACAGTTTTATTGAAACGAAAAATATTTTGGACAGTTCGGTACTACAGCAGTATTACTGGTACCTGATTTTTTGAAGAAAAACTAAAAAAAATTTTAAATTAAACTGAAAAATATTGTAAAAATTTAAAAATTTTCCCTCCAAATCACATAACATCCCTTTAAATCTCTTTGATATCATTTTAAAACCGCTGATATACCGCTTAATTTTCTTGTTCATCCAATATCCTTAAATCTCCAATTAAATTAATGTCCTAAAGCAGGGTTCGGATCGGAAAAATTATGAGATGTCGATCCGACATGTGGATTTTTCAAACTACGATAGAAGTTGTTGCAAGAAAGGGAAATGTTACAAAACTAGGTATTGTTTACATTAGTCATAAATTGAAGTTCCTGGAAATCGAAAATGCCTGGAATCCAAAATTTCAGTCAAATCGGAACTTGAAAATCGTAGAGGAGGGATTAAGTGGGATATCCATTGATTTTGAGGTTTAATATATTGGAGGGATTAAGGAGGAAATCTATCATTAAATAGGAGGAGAGATTATGACGGATATCAATGAGAGATCATGGGAGATATCCCAGTATACGCTATGCAGATATCTTCTAGAGATCCCGGGGAATATCCCCTCAGAGATATCCATGATGATTAGAACATCATAGCTCTAAATTTCAGAATCTCACACGTTTTTTATTTTTTTATTGCTTGAATATAAGAAAAAATGCTAAAAAAAGATGTACCTTTTTCAAAATTAAATTTAAGCATTAATTTTAAGTAATAAAATTATAATTTTTATATCAAAAAATAGAGAATGATTCAAACTTTAATAATCTTTGAAAATTTTAAAATTTGGTTAAGCCTAGGCCTAGAAAAAAATTTTTAAAGTTTTTCCACAGAAAATTCACAGAAAAAATATTAGGGTGGAAATTTCAGAGATTCTGTGTATTTTCCGCAGAATGCAGAAATAATTGAAACAGAAATGCACAGAATCGACTAAAAAATGCACAGATCTGTGGATTTTTTTCTGTGCACAGAAAAATAATTGAAATAGAATTCTGTGGATTTTGCATGTTTTTGGATGTTTTGCAGAATCTGTGGATGTTTCCCCAGAATCTGTGCATGTTGCCGCAGAATCTGTGTACACAGAATGCAGAAATAATTGAAACAGAATTTCTGTGGTTCTGTGGTCTGTGCACAGAATGCAGAACGCAGAATCTGCGTACAATTGAAATAGGGCCCTGAGCTGTTGATCTTCACCAATTTTTTTGCACCAAACAAGTTAATGATTAGTAAAAACTGGTGTTTATTAATGGGAGGACAGAGGCTAAGATCTAATTGACAACCAGTTTTTTTGAAAATTAAAAGAAAAATTGATTTTTCTAAAAATATTTTTAATCAGTTAAATGCATTTTTGCAAATAATTTAAATTTAAATTCAAAAAGTGAAAGACAAAAATTTTGATTTTTAATCTTAATTCAATATTCATGTTTCGGTACTTTTTGGATATCCAGCCCTCTAATTTGAACCTCAGAGATTTCCTTAAGATGGTATGGTAGGGTCCACCCCATAAGGTCGCCCCAGCCTTCTTTATCCGCATTAATTCTCAGACATCCTTCCTAATCCGCACGAATACCCTTTATCTGCCCAAATATCTCTGGTCGACCTTCTGGGTCAGACGACCACTAGGGTTTCGACCTTCTGGTTTGATCCCGTATGGTATAATGGACAGGCTTCCTTTCCCAATTCCACTCCACTTTCCCTGTGACCCATTCAAATGAGGCATCAGCAAAAGCAAGTTTGACCATAACATACATCCTAGGGAAAACTGAAAACCAAACTAGGCGGCCGAGATATCCAAAAGGTACCCATGCTTTATTTAAACTTGGAATCTCGATCTTCCCAATTTTGTGGACGTACAATAAATGTTTCTAGAATGTGGTTTTGATAGAGAAAAGCGGAAAGTGAATTGAATAATGTTCGAACAACAATATAAATTGCCAAAAACTGAATCCAAGCCCATTTTAGCATTTCCCACACATCCGTTCTGAAAATTGAAAGTAATACGGAGAAATAAAATATAAATCCACTTGTAATAGAAAATTTGTTCATTAATTCTAAGCCTGTAATTTATGTGAAAGCTTCCAGATTCTGTAGCATTTGGGGTTTCTGAACGAATATCCCACCGATGGGAGCTGCTACAAATCGAAAAAAGGTACTTGTGGGTTATCCCTAACCAGTTTTTGCAGACATATTTTGCGGACTCTGTTGTATACACAGAATGGTCAGTCTTCCTCCTTTCCTCAATTTCACTCTATTTCACTATGGCATTATTTAATGAGAGGCAATAAAGAAAGGATTATTTTTAAATAAAAATGACCGATTTTTAAATCATGTTTGCCTCAGTGAATAATGCCATAGAGAAATAGAGTGAAATTGAGGAAAGGAGGAAGACTGACCATTCTGTGTATACAACAGAGTCCGCAAAATACGTCCACAAAAACGGACAAATCAGTCTTACCAAATCATGGAACGACCAAATTATGGAATAATCAAAATGTGGACTGATTGTGCTTTCAGAGCAGCTTTTCGGTAATAGTAGAGTTTGTGCCCCCCCCCTTTTTTTACGGAATCCTTGACCATTTTGAGCTCGATTGATACCATAATTGGTTAGATTTGTCAAAAATATGAAGCTGTTTCTGGACCGTGTTTGGTTAATTTGGTAAGACTCTGTTAAGGTACGTACACGAAGTAACGGACCATTAATTTAAAATGCGGAGTTTGGTGCTTATCATCCTAGAAATATATTTCTAAATGACTGAAATATGTAAATAAAAATGAAAAGATTGATCTGTTATTTTCATATTTGATGACATTGCAGAAAAATAATCCTTTCTTTGTTGCCTCTCTTTATTGCCTCTATTAACACAGTGAAATTGAGGAAAGAGTTCTCTATGGCATTATTCACTGAGGCAAACATGATTTAAAAATCGGTCATTTTTATTTAAAAATAATCCTTTCTTTATTGCTACTCATTAAATAATGCCATAGTGAAATAGAGTGAAATTGAGGAAAGGAGGAAGACTGACCATTCTGTGTATACAACAGTCCGCAAAATATGTCCGCAAAAACTGGTTAGGGATAACCCACAAGTACCCGAAAAAATTTATTTGTGGTTGGAGGGAGAGTTACCTAACAAGTTCAAGAGTAAAATCCTGCTCTACTTGATAATTCTGAAGTGCCCAAATGGCAGAATCCATTTTAGTTTTCAAGTTGTCATCGTTTAAATCTAACAATAAATTAGTTTCGTCCGTTCTTAAGTAATCATTGCTGGAATTATTAGCTGAATCTGTAGAATTCCTAATATTCAACGTCGAAGATGCCCATACAAAAGGTGATTTAGTTAAATTTCCCCAACTGGGCAGAGGTCCACATTGATTCATTTGTAAAATACCGATCATGCTTAAATCACAGAAAACAATTTAAACGCAAAAATTTAGCCTTTCCTGTACCTCATAGTATTATAAGCATTGGATGGTCTGTTGATCTTCCCAATAACTGGGCACATTTGAAACTATTAATAAAAATTCTATTTAAATTCAAGTTGAAAAACACTAATTTTATACCTGTAGCAATGCACGTCGATCAAGTCGAACATCAAAAAATAATACAAAAGTAATAGCTCCAAATTTATCACTTGTTAAGTTGCCTTTTGGTGAACGAAATAGAATATTTATTGTTATCTGAATTATTTAATTAGCTGTTAACTATTTAGGCTTAGAAACCTCCTCTGGACGGCCATCATCGTCTACATCCAAACTACTTGTCTCAAACGCAGGAAAAATCAAATAATCACTCCATCGTTGATTCCAATCAGTTACAGGACTCCAAAAGTGTTGAACTTGGCCATCCTCGTCTTCGAATAAAAGGAATAACTGTTCATTAAAATGTACTCTAGGCCGTTCTAAATAAGTGTTGGTCCTTCGCCACAAACCCTGCAAGATTAAATTTAAAAATGTGAGGTATTCTTGAGGAAATATCAGAAACCTGTGTAGCAAAAGTCAAAAACAACGCAATTATTGCTGATAAAGGGAAGCTGAAAAAATGCCAAATGTTGGCAAATGAAAGCGCGGAAGCACGATATTCGAAAGATATTGGCTTTAAAATTTTTTAAATTTTTTAGAAACAAATTTAAAATTATCTTACAGTGCTATAGACAGTTTTAAGTCGCAACATTATTTTGCTTTGTTGGAAATAATAAAATTTAAATTTTCTTTTGAAATTATTAAACAAGTCCAAAGAGAGAATACCCAAGCAAGGGTAGCCAAAAATGCATAGAACAAATCAAGAATAAATTTTAAACGATTTGGAGAAATAACAACCATTCAGTACTAATTTATGGCCATTTTAATTGAGAAGGTAAAGGATGTTTTTATAAATATCTCACAAGGATGGTTGCCAGGGAACACAATTCTCCTATAAACATTCGGGTCACTAAGATAGAGAACGTTGCTTTTGTAGCAAAAATTGTAAAAGAACAGATCCCAGTTAGAGGAACTGAAGTTTATAACAGAAGCGGCTCTCCGAATTTAAAATGCGGAAGGCGGGAGAGTAAAAAAGCGAAATTCTGCGGAAAGCTGAAGACAGCCCCTCCCTATTTTATAGTATTCTATAAAGTCAATAATCCTTTTTTATTTGTCGTCATAGATAATAAACAAAAAAAACATGAAATATTTTGATTATGGAATTTTTAATTTAAAAATGAAACCATTATTTATAAAAACACGCATATTTTTTTGGATCATTTAAATACTGCTTTTATGTGTTGCTGCACATTGAATGTAAAATAGAGAGAGGAGTGTTTTTTAGAGATATACTAGAGCTGGAGAAGTTATTTAAATAATGGCACATCTCCGCCTCCTTTTTGGCTTTTCCTTGTGCTTTTTAAATTAAATTTTAATAAAAAAATTTTAAGAAAAAAATACCTTAAACTTTCTAATTTCACGCACAAGAGCCTAAAAATTTTAATTAGTGAATTAATTTTTTAATTTATGTATCTCCATGATATAGGACAGAATAAATAAGACGAAAATGCAAAATGTATGGGCAAATCAAGGGGTTAAACTTATTTTATTGTGAAATATCAAAATTCATTAGGTTCGTTTTGTGGATGATTTGCTTAAATCCTTGGTTTACTCTCGAACATTTGAATTTTAAAAATTTAAAAAGATTATGGGGAAAGAAGTTAAAAAAATAAATTTTCACAAACATGAAAAGCCTCGTCCACATGCTTGCGAGTTTTAGCACTTGTGTCAATAAATGGAATGCCAAAAGAACGTGCCAATTCTTGTACAGATCGCTGGTCAACTGCTCGCTGTTGGAGATCACATTTATTACCGACCAAAACCATTGGAACCTTTAATAAAATTAAAACGGATTAGTAAAAATAATTACATTCTATTTACTAAAATATAATTCAACTCTTCAGCTCCATAGGTACCGCCAGCCCCAGCCTCGTCCCTCCTTTCTCTTACAGAAATAGAACCTCCGGAGTGAGTCTGAGACAGGGATAATTACTAAATAGAGCCCCTCCAGCAGAATTTGCCCTTCCAACCTAAAACCCAAACTCATTCATAAAACAAAAAAGCTCAAAATTGTCAGAGGAAAAGGAAAAAAGGAGGCAAAAGTCAACGTATTACCAACTAATTAAAAATTTAAAATATTCAAAAAAAAGAAAAACCTCGTCATTGTCCTTTACCCGTCTGATCTGTTCACGATAAGCGTGGATATTTTCAAAAGACTTGTACTAAAAATACAACATTAATAAAACATTCCATAAAATCAAAAAAACCTCATTAAGCGCAAAAACCAAAAGAAAACCCTCGCCAGTACGCATATATTGGTCACGCATAGCAGAATACTCTTCCTAATTTAAAAATTAAAAAAAAATATTTAAAAAAGAAAAACCTGTCCTGCCGTGTCTAAAATGTCAAGAAGGCAGGTCTCGCCGTCAATAAGAACCTTAAATGTCAAAAATATGAAATTAAATTGAGATATTTTTAGCGAAAGGAGAATTGGAAGGATCAACAGTGACTGAAAAGGAAGATGAAATATTTTCAGTAGGGTTGGCGTTTTCGAGTCGGGCATACGTTCGAGTCATTTTTATCGAGCCGGCCCGATCGAGTCTTTTTTGGGCCAAAATTCGCCGCCCGACTCGATTTTTCGGACCAACCCTTAACACTAATTTTCAGCTGACAAGGTTAAATATCAAAAATCTGGACAGAATTCTGAAATGATTCTCTAATGTAAAAATAAAGATAAATATGTCAACCAATTCTTAATTTTGGCCGAGGAACTTGACAAGATTTTCGACCTTGGGTCAAATAAAAACAAGAATACTAGTAATTCCAAACTTCGTCTGATGTGGTAATTGTGGTAAAAATATGTGATGTGGTAAAAAATACTAGTAATTCCAACATTATGCACATTCTTAAGGAAGAAAAAAATGGTGGGACAAAGTTTGATATTACCAAATACTGAAAAATGCCTTGATCTTAACACAGGATCTGTGAAAATCAAGGTCCAGATCCAGGCCATCCCTAACAAAACCAAAGGGTTAAGCGCCCTTACTGTCACGACAATCAAACATAAGAAAAACATAAAACAAACCTGCTTTCGATAACTGTCCTCAATGGTTGGGTCATACTCTTCAATAAACTGTCCTTGAATTAATTGAATAGTTAATGCCTACAGATTTAAATTAAATTTAAAAAGTTTAAAATAAAAATAACCGATTTTCCAACTCCTCCATCGCCAACAACAACCAACTTTAAATAAAAGAAATTTAAGAAAATAAAAAAAATCGAACCTTATATTCAGTCATTTGTCCAAAAAATAAATAGTTAATCAAATAAGTTGATATTCAGTAAAGGTCTTCAGAAAAAAATTAAGAATTAAATATAATTAAATAAGTAGGAAGAAAGCTGAATTTGTTAAACAAGTCTTGTAAAAAAAATTAAAAAAAATAGATTTGTAAAATAAATTACAAGTAAAATTGACAAAATTTTGTGGTAACAACTAGTGATCGAGATTTTCGAAAGTCTGGACCTATTCCAGGGTTTTGGGTTTGATTTATTGACCTGGGCTGGATCCTGGGCCCGTAGTTAGGAAAACCCCAGGCCCAGGAAAAATCCAGGAAGGTCAAAAAATGCATGGGCCTGGACTCTGGGTACAGGAAAAACGTAGGACTTGGTACAGACCCAGCTCGATCAAAAAAAGTTTGGGCACAACAAGAAACAAAACCCAATAAATATTTAATTAGCGTATAAAATGTCAACAATTTCACTGTTTACCCTTTCTAAATATTTTGTAAATTATTTTACCTGAAAATATATATTCTATTTTTTTACACTTTGAAATCCATTAAAGTTACATTTTGAAGCTCGACAGGAAATAGTGTGTTATAGAGAAATAAATATTTTGAAACGTGCCCAGACAAAATGGTACATACAAAAATGGTATTAAGGCAAAACGATGACAAAATGTTATCTTTGGAAATCCTGTCCCATGGGAAAATTTTTAAAGAAATCCCGTTTCGGGTTCCCAGAATTTTGAGTTCAAGGGTTTTTATCAAGAACGAAATTCGTTCTCTGAGTTAACGAATTTTCCGTTTCAGAAAACTTAAATAAATTGTCATCAATTTTTCTGGCAATAGCTTAAAATTTTTTAAAATTTCCTGTCGAATATTCGCGAATATAATGAAATTTGCGCCGTAAGCTATGCGCCGAATATTGTTGCTTTTATTTTTCATCGTATTTATTAGACACTGGTCTGATTCTTAAAAGAATTAAGATATATTTAGTTGTCGAAGGGTAAAATTGTCGTTTACGTGTTGCCCTTTTCCTCCTCAGTTTTTCCTTAAAATGTTCGGACTCCTTCTTCAGTTCCACTCTACTTCCCTATGGCATATTCATGAACAGTCTTCAATAAAAAATGTGAGGAATAAATCCCGACCAGAATAGACATTAAGCAAAAACCTGGGAGGAGAAAGGGGCCCATAAACGACAAATTTACCTGCCAAGTCTTAATATTTCTCGTTTTTTATTTTAGAAAATTTATTCTTTATTTATCGAAAATAAACGATTATTGTATGACTGAAGACAAACAGCTTTTCCTATTTGGACATACGCTTCCGGGGAATGAGAATCTGTTGCTTGAAAGGTTAATTTTGTTTTTACTCATTTTATTTCGAAATTTTCAGGATTAAAGAATGCGCAGAAAAACGTAATAAAGGCTATTGCTCTACGTCGCCTGGATGTACAGTGCTTCGAAAAATTCTAGCCGAAGATGTTTTGCAAGTTACTGCTGGGCATAATTATGTTGCCTTTCTGCTCAAGGTTTTACTTCACAGTGGGGTTGTGGGTCAGGTCTTTGGTTCGGATACGGATGCCCTAAAATTTAGGCTTGGTTTGAATCGGTATTTCGGTTCGGTTAAGAATTTCCAAGTATTTTCTAAGAGCCAACAACCGAGTTCACAGTATTCCCACATCTATTTATACATTTTTAGGATCATCGTGTCGCTCGTCTTCGTTATGAAATTGTTGCCAACACTATTGAATCTACCGCCCCAACAGACAAAAGTATTTAATTTTTAAAACGTTTCTTTGTTTGAGATGAATCCGGCCCTGGTTCATCAACTGCTCCAGCTACCACCACTGCTGGTTCCTCTGATCCAGCGTCAGCTTCTGCAAATGCTGCTGCAAACGCCGCAAATAGAACTGCCAAAATTCGGGTTTATTTCTTTGCCTTTTTTCTATAATTTTGCATTTATTTTTAGCGAATTATGATGACACGCCCAGGGACTCGTTCTGGCGGATTCTGCCGCACTGGAGTTGTGATTGATAGAAATCGTTCTCGACCTATGATTCCTGCCTCTTCCGTTCCAGAAGATTTAATCGTGCAATGCCAGGTTTTTTCTATCTTTTTTATGGCTTTATTAGAACATTTTTAGGTTGTTTTACAAGGCAAATCTCGTGATGTGATCGTCCGTGAATTACAACGCACTAATTTAAATGTCAACGAGGCAGTTAACAATTTACTTTCTCGCGATGATGACGAAATGGATGATCTGGATGACACAAGCGAGGCCTATCTTCACGAAGAGTTGCTTTCTTTGCTCGATGCTGGTCTTCGTTCCGATGGAAGTGGTGCTGCAGCAGCCGCTTTACTTGATAGCGACAGCATTTATTCTGCTGGAGATGGATACGAATACTTGATTTCGCGTGATTTGGCTAGACGCAAGGGTGAAGGTTTAAATTTGAAAAATTTTTTATTTTTAACATTCTTATTCTAAAGACAAAACCAAAGACCAAAACAAAGAAAATGCAGACAGTTCCTCGACAATCCAAGAACATTTCTTTCTCGGTGAGCGCTATACTTATTGGGGCTTAACGGGCAATGATGTTGCTGATGGGTCAACAAAATTCCAATTTCCTGATGACGTTACAAAATTTGTAAAAATTGTCTCTATGCAATCTGAACTTATTGCGCTTGCTGATAATGGAAAGATTTATGGTTGGAGTTGGGAGATTGATTCAAAACCAGACAATTCTCCACATGTTGCAAATGACATCCTTTTCTCATCAATTGGTATTTTATGTTAATTTGCCTAACATATGTGAATCCTTTATAGATATAGAAGGAGAAGGCGAGGCTGACTCAATTTCTAATATCGAATCTTGCGGTCTCCGCGCAGCTGTGCTTTCCAAAAATGGCCTTGTTGGATCATTTGTTGACATCTCATGTGGCAATAGATTGGGCCGTATACTTTCTGAAACGCCTATTGAGATGCCTGAACCTGTCGATAAGTTGCTCTGCTGCACACTTTATAGTGCTGTTTTGACAAAAAATGGGAATATATTTTGGAGGTTGTTTTTTTAATAACTTATGTCTCAAAAATTTTTAATTTAAGAGGAATTTACCCATTTAATGAGCGACGGAAGATATGGGAAAAAATACGCGCCCGCAAAAAACAAGTAACTTTTGAATCGTGTGGTTCAGAGATTGTTGTTGGAAGCGAGGTTTCTATTCAATTTATTTTAATTTAATCTTTCTTTTTTAAGGTGCGCACAAAATCTACTCCAATTTATTCATTTGGTTCAATTGCTGTCAACTTTAGTCAAGGAATTCCAATGGTTTTTCTATGCTGTTTTTTGATTTAACTGATTTTTCAGATTGGTGTTTTGTACGAGGATGCATGGACTCTGAATGAGACTTGTCGTTTCCGTGTCTTTGGGTTATTTAAATTTAAATATATTTTATAATTTCAATGTTTTTTAGAATTGCGAATGCTTATGACAACTATAATGGTGAGAAACTTCAACAACAAAAGGAGAAACGTGTTTCATTCAATTGTAAATTTTGCCATTTGTAGTCAATTTTTGGACGATTTCCTCTTATTTTTTCCCTTAGTCATTTAGAAGTTTAACGATTTTTTTTCAATTTTAGGTATTTTATGGGTCTCCAACTTGAGTGGTTTTCTTTTGTTTTTTTTGCTCATTTTCAGACATATTTTAGAAATATTTTTGGGTTTAACTTTGGCAAAATTTTAAAATTCTGAAACATTATACGATAGTCTCATGGTGTAGGTCCAAATATTTTAGTAGCTGGCAATCGTAAAAGAAATGCTCCTTCAGCGCAAGCCGAGAACGAACAACGACAATCATCAACAACTGCTCAACCCTTAACCGGTTCTGGTTCAACTTCTGCAAATAATAATTCTGATTTTGCTGGAAAAGAAAGTGCATGGAATTTGAAGGATTGCATATTTATTCATGAAGAGGCTGTAAATGATACAAGCATTGTTAAAATTGTATTTTTTTATTTTTTTCCTTAACAAACGGGAGGGAACGTCCTTAGCTTGTATTTAGAGATTGGTGTTGGGTCTGGGTCTTGTCTATCTCTCTGGTCTCCTCCTGGGTCCAGACTTATACTTTTCCTGGGTTTAGAATCAAGGCTTTTTAATGCTTCCTTAATTTTCCCTTGACTTTGATTTTTCCTTGACTCATGTTCAGGGGTCAGGGTCGAGGGTTTTTTTAATCTTGATCTTTACTTTAATGATTCTTTTCTCACTCAGGTTGATGGTGCTTATTGTGGAATTGTTTTCAAATCTACAATGGAAAAGCTTGAATCCGAACCATCTACAGATTTAAGCAAAATGGGCATTCGACTCATGCGCAAAGATGATTTAGTTTTAGTTTCTTCCTCATCGCGGGGTTCAAGATCTCCAGAAAATTTTCAAATGCAATTCAAACAAATTCGTCTACCTTCGTCTATTAAACAAGTTTTATCTGTTGCAGTTGATTTGACAGGTTTAATAATAATTAAAAAATTTTAATTTAAAAAAATTTTTTTAGGATTTCGTGTTTTATGTGAGAAACAATCACGTGTTCATTTACTGCGGATTAGCTGCGTGGGTAAACTTCTAAGTGATCATCCTATTCCAGTCAATTTTGGAGCTTTAACGCAAAATAAAAAGGATGATTCTTATGAGTGTATGACTACAGTTCAAAATTTTGGGGATGTAAGTTTTGAGATTTTTGAACGTTTTATGATGCTTTATTAAGGAAGCAATTTTGCTTTTGAATGATGGCTTTGGTGGAGGCTTTCAACCACTTTTACGGAACATATCTGGTGGATATAAACAATTATCTTATACTGGTTTAGGCCGAATTCTTCAATATGGAATGGGTATAAGATATTTTGCATCATCTGGCGAAATTAAGAGTGCAAGTATATGTTCAGGTAATTTGAATAAAAATCTGAATTTCGGGTTATTTAATTTTTTTCAGAACAAATTGGCGCTGATAAAAAGAACAACAGCTTGAATAAAAACGCCAATCGTATTCTATTGATGGTTGCTTTAGTTTCTCCCAACCCTGAATGTACACTTCCTGATCATGGATCGCTTATGCAAGCAATTCTTTTCTGGTTTTTATTTTTTCTTTTTTTATGCTGATTTTTTTAAATTTTAGTCAATTGGACGTTGTTATTGCTATTCTTAAGAAGCTTTTAAATGCTCCAATTGAAAGACAGCCTGCGATCGTTTGTGAACAAATCGAAGGAAATCGAAATATTTTTCATGTTGCCGTTCAAAATGCTTATAGCAGAACAAATGCTGACCAGGCTGATGTTGATGCTACTGATTCTCGTTTATCAACAGCCTCACAAAAAACTGACACTGTTGAGGCGGACGCTGTTAAGACACGGTTTGTTAATTTTCTTTTCTGTATATTAATAATTTTTTAGTTATGAACGCAAATGGCAAGAAATGATAAGTTCCGCACCAACAACAAGAGCAAAAGCACATCAACAACAGCAACTCCTAAACGAACTAACTTCTGAAATTTCTAAAAAAGGTTTTTTAATAACTTTCTAACTCTTATTTTTTATGTTAGATTCTTCCCCAGAAACAAGCAAAGATGAACCGGAAAGTGCTGACTCGTCTGATCTTATCAATAAAAGGATTCCTATAGCTGCCAAGGAAAGACAAGGTTCCTAATTTAAATTATTTTGTTTTCATAAATATAATTTAAGCCAATTCAATTGAAATAATTCGTGAATTATGCAAAAACTCCGTGGTACGTGAATATTTTATTGATTTAATGCGACAACGTGACATCAATGGGCATAGTCCATTTGAGACTGCGATATATCAGCGTGCATATTCAGCTGCCCAATTGATGTGGCAAACTGCAATTGATGTTAAGGACTGGAGTCAAGGTTATTCTTGATTGTTTTATATGATTTTACAAATTTCCTAGATGTTGTTGATATATTAATGCCAAGCGTTGGATCTGACGATACTAATGAAGATTCTTCACTTTTTATTCTTTGTGCTAATGATACATGCAGTATATTTTTTTAAAAATTATTTTTTTAACTCATATAATCTAAAGGTTACACTTGGACAGGCGAAGAACATACGCCTCAAAAAATTTATGAATGCAAAACATGTGGACTTGTAGGGACTCTTTGTTGTTGTACTGAATGCGGTAATATTTTATCTTTTTATTTTTAATTGAATTATTGCTTTTAGCTCTCCTTTGTCATAGAAATCACGACTGCAAGTGAGTAATTTTATTTTATTTTTTTCCAAAATGATATATGCCATTTAAAACTTTATTTTTAGACTTAAAAAAACGTCTCCAACCGCTTATTGTGACTGCTGGGAGAAATGTGAATGTAAAGCGTTGGTCACTGGAAATAATGCAAAGAGGGAACAATTGCTTTCTGGTTTTTTAAAATTTTTTAAAGATTATTAATATTTACATAAATTTATTAGGAATGTTGCAATGCCCTGCATTGATTGATGGCCTTAATTCTAAAGGCGAGCACATTTTACTATTTTTGGCTCGCACTGTTGGTCGTCAGGTTTTTTATAAAATTTTGTTTATTTAAAATGTTTAATTTAATAAATAGTTGATTGAACAAGAAGGCTATACGAAGCGGAGTAAGCGCCCTGGACCAACTACCACAACTACAGCATATGGCGTTCCTATCCCTGAACATGATCTTGAACCACCAAAATTTGCTAGAAAAGGTTTTTTTAATTTAATATGTTCAAATTGTAATATTTTAATTTTTAGCACTCGATTTGGCAATAGGAAATTGGGATGTTGTAAAAAGTTTGCTTGATGTTGGTATTAAAAAGCCGAATGCTCTCATCAATTCAAAAACTGAAGATGATCAACCAATTTTGGAAAATGTTTTTCATTTACTCGAACATAATGGTTCGACACATTTGGACAAATTTGTTTTAACTCTACTTGGCTGGTGTGAAGAATCGAGCCTTGACACTCTTCTTAATTTACTTGTACGCCAAGCCAACAAACAACAAAAGAAATGGGATGAAGAAGTCCATTATTTAATTCAAAGATTTGTCCGTTCAGTTATTCGTCTTTTCGTTATGGTGATTTTGCTTTCACCAGAGGCTAATGGAACTTTACTTGGTTTGAAGAAATTTAATTTTTTTTTAATTTTAAACACTTTTTTAGCAACAATTTTTGATGATATAAACAAAGCAATCCCAGCACCCGATGCTCCCAACCTAATTTATCCACTTTCTAACCAGTCAAATGCTGCACAACCCGGCACATCTACTTCTGCTGTTGCTGCAATACGCGATTCTTTAAATAATTACCGAGCTGCTGCCATATCTGGTGTACTTTCATTAGTTCGTGCTAGTCTACCTGCCGCTCTTTCTCTCAATTCATCACTCGAAAAAAAGGATCAAAAGAAGCATAAAGTTATTGCTTTTGTAGCAAAATGTCGACGAGTGTTTCAGGTTATTTTAAACTTTAATTTTCTTTTTTTTCAAACAGAAATTTTTAGGCATTAATTAGTTATTCATTGCTTGAATTGATTGGAATCACTGATGCATTAATTTCTCCAATTCGTCTTGGAATCGTCAAACCTTCAGCCAGCATTGTCTCAAATGAAGATGTTTTGGAAGTTTTACAACAACACTTGACCAATGAGCAAGATTTGTCTTCATTAATTCGGATCTCAATGCAAAGTGGTGATCGAAATGAAACGTCTGCTGGTGTTGCAAACAATGCACGTATTATACAATTGGCTGATTTACGACGAGGTGATACTAGTCAAGCGACTGACATGGCATTGGAGCGTGCTAGCGATGATGATATGTCAAGTATATATTTTTTTTATCAGTTTATCATTTTAATTTTTTCTTAACTTAGATGAAGATGATGACGATGAAGAAGATTTAGATGCGCCAGCAACAATTTCTAGGACTCGTGAAAACAGCAATACTTCATTTAGTGCTCGTGAAAGAACAATTTCTGAGCAAAGTCGACGTCGTCAAGAAAATGCTACTGGTTTAGATGAGAGTTTGGATGAGCATGAAGGGGTTTGTTTAGTCGCGAAAAATTTTTTTAAAAATATTTTTTATCGTTAGGAAGATGCTTATGGAAGTGATCACGATGACATTGATGATGACGACGACGATGATGAAGTTGAGCCATACTTTGACATCCATGACGATGACGACGACGATGATGATGGCGAAGGTGAAGTGCACGGTGGTTCTGATGTAAATCCGCTAGATGGGGAAGGCGATTCGAACGATACTGCAACAGTGACTATTGGTGCCCCAGCAACAACATCATCAACAACTGCAGAAACGGCAAATAGTGTTGAGGGTAGCAATACTTCAGCGACAATTTCGATTGAGCCGACAACTGCTCGACAGGCTGACTCACAAACTCAGATAGCTGTTAGTGCTTCTGAACCTTCAGCTCGTGTTGGTGCGACCACCACTTCAACCACAACAAATCCTACATCAAATAATAATGGTGCTGATGGTTCTCGTCGAGGTGGAATGGGATGGGGTGAAGTAATTATGGATGAAAATGCTTGGGGTCGTAGTAACAACAATAATGTGTTTGGCAGTGGAACATCTGCTACCCAGAGGTATGATATTGACGAGGCAAATCAATATAATTCAGTTTTTTCAGACCCAATGATCCTCGTTCAACTGTCCTTCGTTCCACCACGGCTAATTCAACAACACCTTCAATTTCTGCTAATGATTCTGTGACTTTGGGAGGTTCTGGTGCTACATCCTTACCTTTAGCTGCTCAATCAGTTGTCACTGCTGATAACACCGTTGTAGCAAATTTGGGGGATAATAGTGACTTTTCTACAAGTAATACAAGTACACAATTATCTGCTTGTTTTTCGGTTTGTTTTTCTTTTTAATTTTTTTCTGATTTTCCTACTTTTTTTATTTTTAGACAATTGTCAAATTGATAGACGAATTACTCTTGCAATTATTTTTTTATGAAAATTGGAAACAACAAGGCAATAAGTCAAAAGGGGTTACCAACATTCTTGATTTGGATCCAAAGATTTTTGGCGTTTTTAAGGTTTGATTAACTTTTTACTATTTGAATATTTCATATATTTTTTAAATTGTAGGATGCATTTGACGAATGTCTGGATCCAACGTGGAATTGGTTCTTTTCGATTATGGATAAGTTAGTTTCTTTTCCTTTTTTTAAAAATATTTTTCTTTTTTAAAGAACTGAAGCGCAGCTACGCTACTCAAATGCTTTAATGAACTCATCAGTGGGTCGACTTCTAAATTTAAATCAAGTTGATGTCTCTGATCAGACTGATGAACGACGTGATGACCAACAACGAACATTAGCAGCAGCCGCACAACGAAATCGAGCAGCTGCTGAACAGAAGAAGCCTTTAACTAAACGTGTTACAATGGGAGCAAAACGTGGCGGTGATGGAAATGGTGCAACTGGAGATTCTGATAGTCAAAATGCTGCTCGGGCAGAAAATATTTCATATTTTCTTTCGCTTTTGAGAAGTTATTCGGCAGAAAATGGTTTTTATTTTTAAATAAATACCTAAACAAGTTTACTTTTTTAATTTCTTTCTAGGCGATGATTTGCCTGTACTTGAACTCAATGCGCTCAGAGATTTGGCTTTCGTCATTGAATCATACCTTTTCCATATTTGCTTTATCGACCAATTGGAGCAGGCCAAGGCTGTTGTCCCACCAGTGAAGATTAGTCGAGCAACAAGAGGAAATTCTGAAATACGGCAACACGAGAATGAAGAGCAAAAGAAGTGTAAACTTCGTCGTTTTTTCAAACGCTCCAATTCAATTTCATATTCAACATTGAGGTTGTTTTTTTGTTTATTCTATTGATATTATCTTCAAATTTTAGTGATGCTGTTAAACATCATGCATTTACATATACTGCGGCAGATGTTTTACCACTTTCTGTTCGTCCTTATTTACTCAATTCTGAAGCGGAACGTGATGTTCTATTCGCTCTTCCTCCATCATATCGTACAAGATCTGTGCATCGGGTTTCATATATAGCTTATTATTTTGTTTTATTTCCTTTTTCATTTTAGCGTATTGCATTGGAGCATGGTGTTAAATTCCCTGCTCATCATAGCCTTTCCCAGCCTCCATTGTCTTATGCTGATTTACAAAATCGTCTATTTGGTGATGATGGCTCTAAAACTCAACAAATCGAGTCGTCCTCCTCTCACGAGGCTATTAGTTCTGATGCTATGGAAATATGCACTGCTACAAATGATGGTGATTCGAAAAAACTGAGCCCTCCGATTTTCAATGCATTTCAAAAGTCAATCGGACGATGGAATCGAACAATTTCATTCGTTGCAAAGGTATCTTTTATTTAATATCGATATCAAATTTTTTTAAAGAATTTCCATGACGATATCACTAAATGGTTTGGTGGTGATTCTTCTCATTCTGTTCTTATTCACAAAACTGGAGGTTTTATTTTACGCCTAATTCGATTCCTTTTATTTAAGTATGCTCCTTCAATGTACGCTATTCTCAATTTCGGAAGCAGATGGATCGACTCAAAAGTACCCAAACGAAAGATTTAGTTTTCAGCGTATGTTTTAATTTTTGGTGGATTCTATTGATTAATAAAATTTTCAGCAAGTTCCGCGTGAAAAGTATGTCCTTCTACAACAAACCTTCCGACAACTAAATCACCACTATGTTCGCCGAACGAGTGGGGCTAGTGGCACTTCATCATCCACAGCAACCCCAAGTCAAATTACCAATGCAAGAACAAGTTCTTCAACTGGCCCTGGAAGGACACTGCCCCTTGCGTCACATAAAGTTAATTTATCTGTTTTATTTTGTAACTTAAATTCTTAAGGTAAAAGTAACTTTCCGTGATGAACCTGGAGAAGGTACTGGAGTTGCTCGTCATTTTTATGCCGCTGTTGCAGAGGTTGATTTTTATGTTTTTTTAATTTTTTAATCTTATCATTAGGCTCTAACAACCGTCAAACATTTGCCTGCGCTTGATAATGTTAATGAGGATGGAACGAATAAATCAGAGACAAAAACTACTGGGAAGTCAGCTTCTGTTGGTCCTGCAACGCCAAATATGCCTAAAGCTGACGATTCTGTTGCTGCTAGCGGTATATAATTTTAATAATGTTTTCATGATATGACTTGTTTCCTTTAAATTTTTAGGCCGAACTCTTCGAAGTAGCACTACTAGTGCCACTAGTACACCTGCTGCTGTTAATGAAGCGGCGTTGATGCCGGCTCCTTCAACTCCTGCACTCAGCACAAGTTCATTCATTCTTCCAACTGGTTCAGACACTCAAACACCTCTCTTCTACAAAGCTGCAGCAAAAACCTCTGGAGGATTTTATACTCCAATTACTGGTTTAAATTGTAGTTCACAACGTCTGAATGCTTTTCGCAATGTGGGAAGGTTAGGATTATTTTTTGAAATTTTTTAAAATTATTTTCTTTCTTAAAGATTGATTGGAATTTGTCTTCAACATATGGAAATTTTCCCTTTGCCGTATTATTTTAAATTTTTTTTTAAATTTAATTTTTTCTCTTTTAAGTCTTTCTCGTTATGTTCTTAAATATATTTTGGGACGTAATATTACTTGGTATGATTTGGCCTTCTTTGATTCATCACTTTTCGATTCTTTACGTTCAATTGTTTACAATGAGAATGATGAAAGTTATCAATCACAAGAATTTTTCAATCAACTTGAAATGACATTTGCTGTAGATTTGCCTGCTGAAGAGGTTAAGAGAACAATAAAATTTTATAATTTTTATATAATAGAATTGTTGGCGATCGATTATTACCTTTTTGTTGGTACCTTCGATTTTCGGTTATTTCCGGTTATCTAATTTTGGGTGATATTCATAGAAAAGGGTTGTGGGTTAGTTTGCCCGCAGCTGCGGGTAAGCATCATTTTTGGGTTGATTTTCTTTGACTAAGGGTTAACCCTCAGCTCGGTGTTCTATTACCCTGGTAAGGGAACCGGGTACACTTACTAGGTACCCTTACCTCGTTCTCTGAATACGGCCCCTAGTTTTCGGTTTCGCTAATTCGCCAAAACACTTCTATTATACCATTAAATATTAATTTTTTTATATTTTTATTTTTAGGGCGGTGGTACTCTTGAATTGAAGCCTGGTGGTGCTGATATTCCTGTAACCAATGAAAATGTTTTGGAATATATTTATCTTTTTGTTGAAAATCGCCTTATTGGACGAAATAAAGCTAGCCTTGATGGTATTTTTTAAAATAATTTTATTCTATTAAATTTTTTAAGCAATGCGTCGTGGGGTCTTTGACGTATTACCCGCTGATGCATTAATTAATTTAACTGCTGAGGATATGAGATTAATTCTTTGTGGAAGTCAAGACATTAATCTACAAATTTTGCAAAGCTTTACAAAATTTTTTGATGAAAGTTCAGCACCAGCTAATGTGCTTGCCAAATATAAAAAGAATTTTTGGATTGTTGTGAATAAATTTAGTAATGCAGAGAAACAGGTTTTTTTTAAATTTATTTTTTTAAATTATTTATTTTATATTTTTAAAGGATCTTTGTTTCTTTTGGACTGGTTCTCCAAATTTGCCATCTACTGAAGAAGGATTCCAGCCATTACCTACAATAATGTATTATTTTTTAATGCCTGTTTTGGGCACTTTTCTGTTATATCCCTACATTTTCTGGTTGTCTATATCCTTTCGAAAGGTACAAAATTGTCATGAGACTTGATCTATGGGCGATAAATACCATGCTACATTATAGAATGTATTGTGTTTGTTTACCAAAACACTTGGCCAATAGATTCTCTATTTCCTTCCATTAAGTTAACTATAGTCCCATAAAATCATTATGGCGAAAATGTGGTGCTGGGTATTTATCGCCATTAAGTTTTGTGAAATTTTTGAACCACTCTAGAATGAATGAAAAAAGAAAATATAAAAGAAAATGTAGGGAGATGACTGAAAAGTAGTATACTACTTTTCTAAGTAGAATAATAATTTAATATTACAAATTATTTTTAAGGATACGACCAGCTGATGACTTGCATCTTCCTACTGCAAACACGTGATTTTTAAATATTCAAAAATTTAAAAAATTTTTAAAAATATTTTTTAGTTGTATTTCGCGATTGTATGTTCCGCTTTACTCTTCAAAGAAAATTTTGGCATCAAAATTGCTTTTAGCGATTAAAGCGCACAATTTTGGATTTGTTTAAAAAATATCCCTTTTTTTGATTATAAAAAATGTTTTATGCTTATTTTATGTATAATTTTATTTAAAAAAATGTCTCAACTTTATGATTATTTTATATTAAGACACCTTTATTGCTTTTGTTTTGTAGTTGACACACACACACAGCTCGGGTCCACACTGTTGACGCACGCGACAAACCTAGCATTTTAATATATTTTGGTTCATTTCCAGATGTTTTAAGCATCAACAGAGTGGGCCAGCTGTGTTGACATAAATAACTTTCGCTTTTTTATAAATTTTAAAAATAAAATTTAATTGTTGGCATTTTAGGAAATTTTTTAAAAATCATTTTTTGTCATCATACAAAGCCTGCCTGTACATTCATTCCTTTACATATGGCCCTTAATGTTTTAAAAAAATTTTTTTAGAAAATCAGTTTTAGTCATCATACAAAGCATGTACATTCCTTTACATATGGCCCTTAAGATGTTATTCATTCTGCTGCTTCCCTTGTATTTTAATTGGTATTTCTCTTAAAGTGTTAACAAAAAATAAATCCTTTAAGTTTAACTATGAGTACAGCTTCTAGTTCAAATAGTCCTATGACCCAATTCCAATTGCGTATTAATTCTTCTGAGGAGGATCTAATTCAACCATTGAACGCTTTCTTTGAGACATTCTTTGCCGAGAATGATAGTATTTATATTGAACAGTGGGATTTGGCCCTCCCAAGTGATTCTGAAAGGGAACAAATGAAAGAGGTCGTTTAATACTTAAACAATTCTATGATCAAATTCCAGCTTATCTCATTCCTTATGAACACTGATGATTTTGGCAAAATCTCTTCTGATTCGACATTGCTTTCCCGAGTTGCTCCTCTTCTTGTTAAATCAATCCAATTAACTTTTATTAAAGTTGTACTTTTAACTAGGGTAGCAACCCGACCCCCCGAAACCCTTACGTTTTTTGCAAACCCCCGATCCGACCCCCAGAGGCTACCCCGATCCCCGACGTAAACCCCTAGTTGGCATAGGAGTAGAAATAAACCCCTAAGGATGGAATGGGTCCACAGCAAAACCCGATCTCCGACACTCCCTTCCCCGGAGGGGAATGTTCCCCGGAGGGGAGACTAATCTATACAAATTAAAATATTTTGAAGAATCGTTTCTGTGTTGTCCACGAACTTTTGCCTCCCTCAACTGGCGAACGCTTTAAACGATTTTGGGGATATTTGGTACTTTGCTCCCCAACCTACTGTACTTCGAGTAGAGTGCGATTACATCATTCTTCCCCACACTTTCTGACTGACGGTAAAATCTTTTCGAAGTTTCCAAAACCCCCGAATTTTAACATGAAAGGAGATGTTTGTAATCAAACAGCTGCGATTTTTGAGCGGACTGGGTCCCGTTCTTTAGTAGTTGCTGGTGCTACTCGTTATTCAGTTCGAGGAAACCACACTTCGTCTTGCCAGCCAAAAAATGCAATAGCTGATGCAGCACACAATAACCTAACAATGTTTCATACAATGTGTGTTGGTGTTTTTGAGGCTTCGAATGAGGGGATTTTTATGCAATGGCATGGTCAAGAAAGTTGGTGAGGAAATAAATGAGTAGTTAATAAACAAATCCACTTTACTTGTGAACAGCCCACAATCTGGAGCATTTATCAGTGCAGGAGCCAAAGGTTCACATCCCATCTACAAAGATAAAGGAGCGTATGTAAACAAAGTAAATGACATTAAAACACCCATAACTTATGTTAAATTTGGTTTTAGTTGGTCTCCACAGTAAATAAACTTGCTGGAGAAAACATCGCAACTACGCCAATGCAGGATCGTAAATGCCCCTTGGTCGCTTCAACAAACGTTTTTGGTCGTGTTGTAAATGGAGTGGAAGAAGGAAATGCTTGTGAAGGGAAAGCAGACCCAAAAGTAAAAAAAATTTCTGTTGAAATTTATGTTAATTTCCTTTGTAGAATGTCACAGGGAATTTCATACATATTGAACAACAAAGAAAGTGGAGGGATGATTGGGCAAGTAACCTTTCCTATATTCCTTTAAAACTTGAAATTTTAGATCCTCTGGATAAATGCAATTAAACAATTGTTTTGAAGGGACTGATTATGTGATTATGTAATACATTAGCTTTAAATTTAAAATATTAGATAAATATTTATGTGGCATATTCAGTTTCACGATAAAACACAGTCCAGACAAAGCACCGACTTACTGGCAATTTTTAAACTTGACAATTTGTGCGTAACGTAAAAGAACAATATAAAAATAGAGAATTTAATTTTATACAATTAAATTTGTAGAATTTGACAATAAATCTATGTATAAATCCCTTGAAAAATCCACGTAGTATCTTACATTAATTTAAAAAATATTTTGGCGCGCTGCACTGAACTAGCCAAAACTCTAAAAATAGGTAAGGGACGTTTGAGAATGGCTGTTTGGGAATTTGGCCGTTTGAGTATGGCTGTTTTTTGGCCATAACTTCTGTTGTAGTTCTCTTTCAGAAAAATTTATTTATTTTTCGATAGGTTTCGAGGTCCTGCATCTTTTTTATAATTAGACTTATCTGATCTGGTCACTCTACAAAAAATCTGTAACTCTTTTTGAGATGATCAGATCAGATTGGTCCAATTATGAAAAAGATGCCGCATTATGAGACCTAACGAATGATATGAGAATTATCAGAATCGGACAAATATCAAGAGAGTTATGGCCATAGACTGAAACGGCCAATTCTCAAACGGCCATACCCAAACGGGCTTTACCGCTCAAAAAAGGCAAACTGACTGACGACTCTTTATTTTCAACGTTCTATCTGTTATTATTGATTTTTTGGCGGTCATTGCTCAACAAGCAAAATCATGTACTGATTAGAGAAAAATAATTAATTTTTCGCATGACAGAGTTGAGTAAATGCTTTTCTATAACCGCTACAGTTTTGGACAGAGAACACCCAAGTAGACGCGCGGCCAAGTAGGCGCAAAGCCATAACTAGCTTGAAAATTTCTGGACCTTAACAATTTTGGTATCAATCTCTTTAGCTCGATGAGTAGAACCGTTTAATACTAAATTTTGAAAGATTCGGAAATCCTGAAGCAAATTATGACTTTGCGCCTATATGGCCGCGCGCCTACGTGGGTTACCATTTTTAGAGAAAAAGAAAAACGGAAAAAGAAAGTTTTGTCTTTTTTTTCTTTTTTTTGTGTTTTTTGTCTTTTTATGTCTTTTTTTATGTTTTTTAGTTTTCTTTAATTTATTAGAAAAATTTTTTTCTTGAATTTACTGTCAAAAATTCTCAATTTTTTTCAAAAATGGAAAATTCAATCAATAGCGACGTCAAAAACATTTCTGGAAGGAAAACAACAAATTCAGCACAGACTAACGGGCAAACACACATTCCAGCTTCAAATCATTCCTCGCCGGCCAGAAATCCTTTAAACAGCAATTTGGGGGTAGCGAGGAGAAGACGAACTGTAATTAAGCGGGGAAATGAGCCTCCAGCTGCTGCGAGGTTTTTTTTTAATTTTTAAATTTTTTTTGATTGTGGTTGTGATAAGATTTATGGGCTCCTTTAAAATTTTTTCTTGACAATTTTTGGAGTTTTCGGGCTTTTTGACTTTTTTGGCGGTTATTTTTGAAATTTTTGTAGAAATTCTGGGCAAACTGGTCTGGTATCTATTGTTAACCCATCTAGTTTGTTCATGATTTTTAAAAGCCTGGGCATGTTCCTGGGCTCTGGGTTTGATTTATTGACCTGGGCCGGATTTGAAGGGTACAGCCCGATTAGGCGCGGGCCGATTAGGCTTTTTTTCTTTTTTGGAAAATTTTTGTTTGAATTTCAGAATGGTCCCATTTGATGGTCGATGGGACCGTTCTAATTGATTATAATTAGAATATTTAATCAAAAAGCTTGGCGCCTAATTGGCCGCGCGCCCAATCGGCCGGCGCCTAATCGGTCGATCCTATCAGTCGCGCCTAATCGGCCCGCGCCTTATCGGGCGTGTCCTGGATTTGAAATCCAATATTTGAACCACTTCTTCATTTAAAACCCAAGCGATTCTCCCTAATTTTTATTCAAAAAATCCAAATCAATTTTTCTTTTTAGTTCTTCAAATGCTTGGGACTCTCACACTTGTCTTTCTGCAGAAGAAAAGTCTAGGCTTGAAGCTGTCCAAAGGGAGTGGCGTTTAAGTCGACCAAAAGCTAAACAGCAATTGTGGTCCAAACAGGTTTTTTAACTTTTTTTTGAAAGAGGTGGGGATTTTAGTGGGTATAGAATCTTTTTTTTTGTAAATTTTTTTCGTGTTGAAAGGGTCGAGGTTCTCTTACCATTATGATACTAATGTAGATTTTTCTCATTTTTCTATGACTAAAGTCAACATCTTCAGAAATTGGAACCACTAGCTCTATTTACAATGGTCCAGTGTTGGGATATAGATCTCTACTAACCCAGTACACGCAAGGTTCGGCTGTACTTTAGTACGTGGGTGCCGGAGTTAATATACAAATGTTATACCATTCGAAAGAGCTAGTCGAGCTGAGTCGAACGCCACCAGTTTTAGCTCTAGGAAAAATTTTTGAACCGAGATACAGTCGATTGAAAATCGAAAAACCATAGGGGGGACCAAGCACTTTTTTGGGGTGAAAAATTCGAAAATGCAAATTATACCTCATTCGAAAGAGCTCATCGAGCTGAGTCGAATGACACCAAAATCAACGAAATCTGACTTGATTTGACAAAGTTATGATCCTTTCTTTTAGCTCCTTACCTATGGCATTTGTGGAGGTTTTTGCTGCTACGGAGGCCCCAAATACGTCCAGAGCAAGGGAGATAGGAATAGGTTTATGTTACTAGCCCAGACCCAGCGCCCGTAGACTCCCCGCGAGGCGCGTGCCGCAAAACCCCGCGCGAAGCGCGGGGTTTTGCGCAAGCGCCTCGCCGATGCTCCATAGGTTTAGAGTTTTTTGTGTCATAACTTTGTCTCATCTTGTTCAATCACGGTGATTTTGGTGTCATTCGACTCAGCTCGATGAGCTCTTTCGAATGAGGTATAATTTGCATTTTCGAATTTTTCACCCCAAAAAAGTGCTTGGTCCCCCCTATGGTTTTTCGATTTTCAATCGACTGTATCTCGGTTCAAAAATTTTTCCTAGAGCTAAAACTGGTGGCATTCGATTCAGCTCAACTAGCTCTTTCGAATGGTATAACAATTGTATATTAACTCCGGCACCCACGTACTAAAGTGACCCCCAAGGTTCTAACAATCAGGACAGGGCATTACCATTAGAATCGGAACGGGTCCGGGACCCGAACCCGGTTTTCAGGTCCCTTTTCCCGGTTTTTTTGAAGCAACCGGGATGAAACCGGGAACGGGAATTCCCGGTCCGGGTTCCCCAATGTCAACCTTCAGAACCCGGTTCCCGTACCCGGTTTTCCAAAATTCCGGCTCTAATCACCATCAAGTAAGATCCCCTGCCTTCGTAAGATCCCCCTGCCTTCGTGCAGGGGGCAACTCAAGTCCCCCTGCCTTCGTGCAGGGGGCAACTCAAGTCCCCCTGCCTTCGTGCAGGGGGCAACTCAAGTCCCCCTGCCTTCGTGCAGGGGGCAACTCAAGTCCCCCTGCCTTCGTGCAGGGGGCAACTCAAGTCCCCCTGCCTTCGTGCAGGGGGCAACTCAAGTCCCCCTGCCTTCGTGCAGGGGGCAACTCAAGTCCCCCTGCCTTCGTGCAGGGGGCAACTCAAGTCCCCCTGCCTTCGTGCAGGGGGCAACTCAAGTCCCCCTGCCTTCGTGCAGGGGGCAACTCAAGTCCCCCTGCCTTCGTGCAGGCGGCAACTCAAGTCCCCCTGCCTTCGTGCAGGGGGCAACTCAAGTCCCCCTGCCTTCGTGCAGGGGGCAACTCAAGTCCCCCTGCCTTCGTGCAGGGGGCAACTCAAGTCCCCCTGCCTTCGTGCAGGGGGCAACTCAAGTCCCCCTGCCTTCGTGCAGGGGGCAACTCAAGTCCCCCTGCCTTCGTGCAGGGGGCAACTCAAGTCCCCCTGCCTTCGTGCAGGGGGCAACTCAAGTCCCCCTGCCTTCGTGCAGGGGGCAACTCAAGTCCCCCTGCCTTCGTGCAGGGGGCAACTCAAGTCCCCCTGCCTTCGTGCAGGGGGCAACTCAAGTCCCCCTGCCTTCGTGCAGGGGGCAACTCAAGTCCCCCTGCCTTCGTGCAGGGGGCAACTCAAGTCCCCCTGCCTTCGTGCAGGGGGCAACTCAAGTCCCCCTGCCTTCGTGCAGGGGGCAACTCAAGTCCCCCTGCCTTCGTGCAGGGGGCAACTCAAGTCCCCCTGCCTTCGTGCAGGGGGCAACTCAAGTCCCCCTGCCTTCGTGCAGGGGGCAACTCAAGTCCCCCTGCCTTCGTGCAGGGGGCAACTCAAGTCCCCCTGCCTTCGTGCAGGGGGCAACTCAAGTCCCCCTGCCTTCGTGCAGGGGGCAACTCAAGTCCCCCTGCCTTCGTGCAGGGGGCAACTCAAGTCCCCCTGCCTTCGTGCAGGGGGCAACTCAAGTCCCCCTGCCTTCGTGCAGGGGGCAACTCAAGTCCCCCTGCCTTCGTGCAGGGGGCAACTCAAGTCCCCCTGCCTTCGTGCAGGGGGCAACTCAAGTCCCCCTGCCTTCGTGCAGGGGGCAACTCAAGTCCCCCTGCCTTCGTGCAGGGGGCAACTCAAGTCCCCCTGCCTTCGTGCAGGGGGCAACTCAAGTCCCCCTGCCTTCGTGCAGGGGGCAACTCAAGTCCCCCTGCCTTCGTGCAGGGGGCCACAACCCAAACGGCCCTCTTTAGGGCCACAAATCTAATGAGTGAAACGAGACAATGACTTTTTAGTTATTTTTTTGATAAATTTTTGCTTATTTGACTCGTTTTTTAATTTATGGACTCCTTTAAAATTTTTTTCTTAACAATTTTTGGAGGGCTTTTTGACTTTTTTGGCGGTTATTTTTGAAATTTTTGTAGAAATTCTGGGCAAACTGGTCTGTCATCTATTGTCATCTATTTGTTGTTCCTGGGCTCTGGTTCATCCTGGGCTGTTGTTCCTGGGCTCTGGGTTCACTAGAATAGTGAACCAGTCCTGGTATATACCTCTTTCAGGTCCTAATAGTTTAATAAGATTAAGAAGGATTAAGTGGGATGACTACTTGCAAAATGTTATTTATAAAAATTCATAAAACTTCAAGAAACAACAGTTTAAATTTTCAATATTTTCGCATAAACATGCAATCATCAGAACAACAATCAATGTCACAATAATCTCCATTACAACAATTATTTCGAGGCATTGCGGGGCTCATCAATTTCTTGCGGCAAGGCATTGCACACATTGCCAAAGGGATTAATTGGACTAAATGAGAAATTAGTGAGAGTCGATTAGGAATATTTTTGTACCTTGTGTTGGAGGGTTAGAGACGTCTGGCTGCAATATTTTTGGAGGGGGAACCTTTGAAAATATTCAATTTTAAGTATAAATCAAATTTTGAGACATACAATTGGAGCAGTCTGGACTATAGGTGGTGATAAAACATTCGGTAAAATAGGTGGTGGAGGAAGCAGTGAAGGGGCTCTAAAAAAGGGCGGTGGAAGAAGCCTTGGAGCTGTATATCCAGCAGGGATTTGAGGCTGTAAGATGGTTGGTGGTGGTTGTGGAGGAAGTGGAAGGGGAAGAGCTCCTGTTTTTAATAAAATAATTTTTAAAATACAGTGTTTCCTCTAATTAAATGTCCGGGCATTCTATTCTTTAATCTTCCTCCATAGGCATTCAACTAGAATGGGGGGGGGGTATTCTATTTTTCAATCATCCTCTAAAGGAGTACTCTATTGGAGGAGAGGGGGACATTCAAATGGAGAGGGGGTGGGTGTTCGGGGGGGTGTTCATCCTCTAGAGGGGCATTCTATTAGTTAATCATCTTCTAAAGGGGGCATCATAATGTTGGGGAGGGGGGGGGCATTCAAAAGGAAAGGGGCTGGGGTATCCGATCCTTCATGATCTTTCAGATGGTCATTCTATTAGATGAAATATCCAAAAAACTCCTTTTTACCTTGAAACGGGGATGCCAAATTAAGCAAAGACAATCCACAACTAGGAGGACATAATCCCCCACATCCCAAAGTATTTCCTCTATTTAAAAGGAAAAGATCACAGGCATTAATTGGAGAAAATAAAATTGCCAAATTAATATTTATTAAAGTAAATAGAATTAATAGAGAGAAGGATCTTGGAATTTTTCGGTCATTTTTGTAAGGATATTCCATTACAGAATTAAAAATTTTTGTGAAAATTTGATTGATTTTTAATAAAATATTTCCTATTAAGTAAATTACATAATTAGCAACAATTTATTTGAAGACGAATAATAATTTCCTTTTTAGTTGAAGAGTTGTAAATGTGTAAATATAACTAATATTTACATAAGCTTCTAAATATAGCCTTGCGCTCAGTTCTTTCTTTTATTATTTTATTCATTGCTTTGTTACTTTTTAGCTTTGATTATCCTTAATTCTTTGTTTTATTCTTCTTAAAATTTTTTCTCTTTATGGAAATAATAGATTAAAATTAAATTGTTTTGTCTAGAATTTGAATGGCAGTTAGACTAAGACAATGACCACTAAGGTT
Organism: Meloidogyne arenaria; assembly: GCA_036172955.1. Lineage (NCBI taxonomy): Eukaryota > Metazoa > Nematoda > Chromadorea > Rhabditida > Meloidogynidae > Meloidogyne > Meloidogyne arenaria. The sequence continues at coordinate 3,822,650 of JARQAB010000033.1, read as the reverse complement.
GGTGGATAGTCTAGGACATTGCCCAGCCAAAACTCTGAATAACAAAACACTGTCCGACTACTACAACGATGACAGAACAAAAAGACTTTCGATTAAAACGCCATTCGACCACGACAATGTCAGAAAAAACTCCAAGAAGACAAAAATAGTTACGACTAGGGTTGGGGGTTTTCGAATCGGGCTTACGTTCGATTCATATTTTCGGGCCTCATTTTTATCGGGCCGGCTCGACCGAGTCTTTTTCGGGCCAAAATTCGATGCCCGACTCGATCTTTCGGACCTGGCCTCCAACCCTATATACGACTAAAACACTGATCAAATAAAACACCGACATGGCAAAAACTATCGTCATTTCCAAAAAACCGTTCGAACAAAAAAATTTATTAGTGTGAAAAATAAGTTTAAAAACAATTTCATCATTATGTTATTGTAATTTTAATATTCTAATTCAAAAAAATTTTATTTAATTAATTCTGTTCCTGGCTTCTTCGACTTCTTAAATTCAACATTTTAGGAGGTTGATTAACCTCATGGTCATCACAATTGAATTTCTCATTAACTGAACAGTTGCAGGATTTATCTAATAAATTTTGATAGGGAGACAATTGATATAGTTTAAACCTTCTACGGCATTAGCTGAAGAAAGCGGAAAATTCAATCTCGGGAAAGGCACTCCATTAGACATTTGGATGCTTCTACGTTTACGCTTTCCTCCCCCACCACCACCTATTGAATTTATTTTTAAATTAAAATGAAATTAAAGAATTAATTAATTTATTTAAACATACAGCAACAGCAAGGACAGCTTAAAAAATTTTTTTAATTTTAAAATTAAGGGAAATTTTAATTAGTTTACCAGCATTTGCAACAACAAGGACACGTTCTTAATTTAATTAAAAATCAGAATAAATAGGGATTACCGTATAATGCTCGAATAACTGACCGCCCTCAATTACTTCGTCCTACGTGAGGTAGAAGCATTAATTACCCTCCCCAAAACCTTAATACTAGAGTTTCACAGGAAGTTGTGGTTCCGGAAAGTTCTAGTGTTTTTTGGTTCCGGTTCCAGGAACCGGAACTGGATCCGGTTCCGGAAAACCGGTTCCGGTTCCGGAAAACCTTCTCGATTAATCATTCCCTCCAAGGGGAGGTCGAAGCAACTCAGGGTAGTTATTCAAGGGAATACGGTAAATAAGAATAAATATTATTGTTAAAATACCGTGGCAGCTTGATTCTGAATATTAAAGGAAATTAGTTAAATAATTAAAATTAAATCTTACAGTAATGGAGGGTTACAGCAAGGCGTACTTAAGTTAAAAAAGTTTAAAAAATTCCCCGGATTTTAAGATTTTACCAGCAAGAACAGCACTTACAACAATGACAGCAACTAATTAAAATTTTATTTTCATATTTAATTGTCATTAAAATTTACCATCCACATCCATTAGCCTCTGCATCATTTAAATTATTTAAAATTAAAAAGGCAAGGAATATTAATGAAGGGAATATTAATGCCATTTTTGAAACTTAAGAATAAAGAGTTTAATAGTTATTAGATTTTGTTAAAATTGTGGACAGGGAACCCTAACCGAACCATAGAATTATTACGAGTACGAGAGAATATTCCTTTTACTTGACCGAATCCTGGTTTGGTCTTCCAGTCACAGCTAAATCCAGGTGTTTACTCGATTAATCACTAGAGAATTTGTAAATTTTCTAATAGGACTGATAAAAGCATGCTCCCTAAAGCACACCATATGAGCATGTGGAAGAATTAAGATAATTCTTCAGTTTAGGGATGGAGTCCCCCTGAGGGAAGTAATTATATCAAGGTCTTGGATAGTAGAGTTTCACCGGAAGTTCCGGTCCGGTTCCGGAAAGTTCCGACGTTTTTTGGTTCCGGTTCCGGGAACCGGAACTCGAATTGGATCCGGTTCCAGCTCCAGTCAAAATATCGGTTCCGGTGTAACACTAATGTATAAGCTTCTGAATCTACCTTGAATAAAACTTTAATAATACATTTTACTTAATATATATTATTAAATTCAACTAAAATAAATATATTTATTTAATAATTAAACAATAAGTATTTAAAATGTTTATTAAGTTGATCATTTTATAAAGCGAGAAAAATACAAAGAATATAAAGTTTATTTATTGTCTATTATTATTAAAAAGAATAAAGTCTCCAAAAATGCTTGTTAGATAAAGAAATTTTATTGTATTTTAAAATTATTTTTTGTTTTCTTTATTAAAAAAAGAAAGCTTTAATAAAAAACCGGAAGTAAATATTTATTTTTGTAATTTGTCCATTTATTTGCATTAGTTGATGATCATTTTTACTTAAAAGGACAAACTTTAATTTTTTAAGGAAATAAAGAAAAGACAAGAACTATGTATTGTGAGGATGCTATTAAAGACAAATTTAGCTTGTAAAAAAATAAAATAGAAAAAAATAAAATAGGAATTAATTAAAAAATATTTATAAGATTTGCCATAGCGAAAATATTGTATTGCTTCTACCTCCGTCGAAAGAAGCTTTGGTAATATGAGGTGGATACTTATGCCTTAATGTCTTTTGTAATGAAATTTTTATTTTATTTGTTTTAATTTTTAAATGAATTTTGAACATAAAAATCTAACAAAAATTGTATTAGCTACATTTATCAACTTCTAGGTTCTCAAATTGGCCAAATTCCAATTTTTCCTATTAAAAATATTTCTTAATTTAAACCGAAACAATTTTAATTTTTATTATACACCTTAGAATGTTTTTCCAGAGGTGGCAATATATCCAAATCTCCATATATCCATTTAATTATTTCTTTGCTATGGTAAGCAACACTTGTATGTCCCTTGAAATAAATATAAAAATGCATTAGCCAATGGATGCCTATATCCAAGATTTAAAAAGGAATTTCTCTTAAATACAAATTACTGATATCGCTAAAGTAATTTCCGAACTACTCCCGTTTATATGTAGATACTTCCTTAAGAAGGCGTTCATATTAGACATATGCCCTGAGGGTCTTAACTAAGTGGTTTTATCCGGAATCGAAAGACTGATACAAAAAGATTTTCTGTTCAAGTCCAGTTCAAATATTCTATCCAGGAACTCGCCCACGACATACCCGCCCCCGAACGTTCTGGACGCAACCCTACCAGGAACTACTGACATTACTCCCGTCTACATATATAACTATCAATATCATTCCCGTCAATTTAATGTATTCTATAAAAACTACTTGGAAAGACATGTCTAAACCCTTAAGTGCATTAAATAACCGAACCAAATTATTTTTTAAAAGCAAACTAGCCTGAAATCTAGGTCTACTATATCCGAAATGGGTATTTTGACAAGGTATACCGAATGTAATAACACCGAGAAGAAACCATCGTTTTCCCCCGCCAAAACTGGCATCTTCAAATTGCCCAATAAGACCTCCTCCACTGTCTCCCTTTAGTTAGAATAAATTATTAAGTTCCATTTATTAACATACGGCACAAACAGCCCCGTCAGACTTCTCCATAGTACAGAGAATATCCTTTATATTAGAAATATCTTGATCGTTTACAGTTGCTTTATTCAATCCTTCTCTACATTCATGGGTTCTCCATATCCCAGGTAGTACGAGTAAATTAAGCTGCGCTTGTTGATCCTTATAACATTTAACATCCCCACGTTCACAAGTACTTGCTTAATATGTATAACATTCGAGAATATTTAAAAGGGCTGTCGTTATGGTACTCCTATTTGTACCTAATTCAAGGTAGAATATGAAGGAAAGAGTTTTGGGTGATACGGAGTATGAGCACAAGAAGGTTCAAATTTTGAATCTTTATTAAAATTTACGATCTGATCCCCATCCATAGGCTAACACAGGTCTAGAATCCGAATGCCAGTCTATTAAACGTGTAGTTGGGTGAAGATCTAACAAACACTTTAATTAGTTCAGGCTGTTAATATCTATTAATAATGTAATTCACTATATGATTTGCTATAGAAGCAGGAACATCCTCTTCCAATTCCAACAGAGCAAAATCATTACCTACACATTGTGAATCGAAAAAACTTGAATATTTTGCCCTAAATTTTAAATTAAAATTTAATTAAAAGGGATTAGCCAATTACTTTTTAATTTTAAATCGTCTCTGTTGTCTATTAGATTTACATTCCCCTTTAGTATTATTCGCTTTAGTGCAGATTGAGCCGATATAAGCTGCATGGTATTCTCCAATTTCTTCTTCTTTGATTGCATTGTGTAAGTATGAACTAAATTATATTCAAAGCTAACTAATTTTTGATACTCTCTCCAAGTCGGATCTGTTGAAGTATATTTCGAAAAAGAATCAATGTCACGGATCATGTCGGGCCGTTTTTGATTGGGTATCACGCCGTCCCCCAAAACCCTTTCAAGTTTTTGGCAATAATCCAGAACCAAACACTGAAGGACTTAACCCAACAGACCTCAATTCTTGACATTCTCGACCCAGAATGGTAGGGATCTACCCTAGTTTTGGTAGCCATTAGCTTACCATAATAAAGTAGGTTACATACCCTATTTTGGCTTTTAGATATAGTTGAGGGCAAGTAACAAAAACATTTATTGTTTATAAAATTGAGATCTAGTGTCAAATAGCCAGAAAACCTCATGTATGAGAAAATCCGCAAACCAAAAAACGAGCTATCGACTTAAGGTATCGAACTCTATAAAAACTACGAAATCTATTTTCTTGGATTAGGGCCGTCATAACATCATACATGCATTCTTTTCCATATTTAAAAAAGCAGTGTGATGCTGTTATTACATGCCGTCTCGAAATGAGAGTGCCAGAACAGTGTGCAACGTCTATGTTTTAATAATTTTTTCATTCAAAAATAATTTAGATAATAACCAATTCCCCCATAAATTGCATGTATAGATACAGCCCACGGCATATCGCCTTCTTCTACTTCAAATCCACCCATCATCTTTCTATGTACATGTTCGCGCGTCTTGTTAAAGTGCCGTCGGTGATGTCTGAAATGTGGAGGACGAAATCTCTTCTCTCTACGGACATATCCATGATTCTTAATAAATACTTAGGGCTAAATATTTTGATAGTTTTTTTCTATTTGGCCCCCCTTCAAGATTTAAATTTAAAAAATTACGTCAAAATGGATTGGCATTCCGCAACGATGAGCATCTTAGGAATATTTGAATTAGCCTAATAATTTTGTCAGATACCGTAATAAAATGGAGTATTCGTTGAATTGTCCAAACTCCATTGTTCTGGTGCGTAGAATGTAGAGGTAAACATTGAAACGATGAGGGGAACTTCTTGAACATTAGAGTATTTTAACTGATTTAAATTTAAATTAAGGTTGTGGATTTTCTTTGTTAATTATTAAGTTGATTCTTGCTCCCGATATGTTCTCCTAATTCGGTTCTACTTATACCAAGATTTCCTTCAGCTGAGAAACAAAACTCGATTGTATCCTTTCTATGAGTGAGCTTATGAGTGAGTGAGTGAGTGAGCTTCCTTAGAATTTTTAAAAATTTTTAGAATTTAATTACCTATGACATTGCAAAAGTAGAAAATTTGAAAGTATTTAATAAAAAATCGTAAAATAGACATTTAATTAATGGTAGAATAAATTTTAAATAGATTAATAGATATAAATTACTATTAAAAATAATTTAGTCCATTAAATTGATAAAAATTTTCCGATCAAATTATTATTAAATTTATAAATTAAACAATTTTCCTATGAATCATACTTAGTGAATTTTTAATTTTATAAAAATAAAAGTAGATATGTAATGGTTCCACGAACTTGAAGAAGTGACCATCCCTTAATGCGTTATAGCAAGACTGAAGCTCAGTTCAGGCTTATGCCAACCAAGCTTTAAACCTACATATTTATTTCAAAAATATGATAATTTAAAAATAAGAAAAATATAAAGAACAATCACATAAATATTTAAAAATAATATTCATTTTATTCAAAAAATCAGCTCGAAATTCTGTTTTTACACCCATCTTTAATACCTCGACGACATTTCATTTTTCTTCTCCCATAGCCAACACCTTTAATATTTAATTAAAAAATATTTTTAAATTTAAAATTTACATCCGCAACAGCAAGGCTGGCAACCTCAAAATTTTTAAAAAGGGAATTTTTTCTAAAATTTAAAAGAAATCTTACAACAAGGAGACCATTTGTAGTGAGATTCTAAATATAAAAATTTGAAAAATTTTGAATAAAAAATTGCCTCCACAGCAACAAGGGGAGCAACAAGAACAGCAACAAGGTCGGCAACAACAACAACAGGGCCGACCTAAAAATATTAAAAAAAAGATTGGGGCTAAAGGAATGATATTTAAGGACATTTTTTGGGAGGAATAGCATTGTCTTCCCTCAAATAATTGCCCCCCTCCATTGGCTTCCACCTACAGCGATATTACCCTCTATTAAACGTCCTACCACACGTCATACTCGTCTAATTTTGCCCCCACTTGGTTAATAACTCCCTCCAGTGGGAGGCTGAAGCAATAATTACCCATGATAGTCATACAAGGAACTACCCTATACAGTGAGGAATTAAAAAACTGAGAGGCTAGGAAAGGAGTGAACGAAGTCTGCGTAGGAGGGTGGGCAGACCAAGGGAAATTCCCCGATATCAGAAAATTTTCTGATATCTGATCTGTTTTCTGATACTTATCGGCCAATCATAATTCTGAGTGTACTGGTATCACGCCTTGAACCCGTTTATAAAAAATAATTTTAAACAAAAAAATATTACAGCAACAACAATTGCAGCAATTACAACAACAACAAGAACGTTTATTCATTTTATCAGAAATATCAGTAGAGTTTGTAGAATTTTTATCAGAACATTTTGGTGTTTTTTGATTTATTTGAGGGGCAGAACGACGAAATTTCTTCATTTTCCTACCATATCCAGTGCCTATAAATTAATTTAAAAATTATTTAAAATTTTATTTACATCCACAACAACAAGGACGACAACCTTTAAATTGAAAATAAATTAAAAAAATTTTTTTTTAAATTTAAAACTAACAGCAAGGAGCCCATTTAATACACTGACATTCTGTTAAATTAATTTTTTAAAAATTCAATTAATTAAAATTTAACCTCCACAACAATTACAACAACAAGGATTGCAACAATTACAGCAACCACAATTATTGCAACAACAACAACAGGGCCTACCTAAATTTTTTAAATTTTTAAAATTAAATTTAGGGCTTTGATTCGAGTTTAGATATTTACTATCACCTAAGCCCCTTCAAATAATTCTCCTAGAAAATCACAAGGGCATATTAATATACTGTAATCTCTCGAGAATAGATTAATCAAGATACAATGATTAAAAACACTCTCGGAATAAATTTAAAATTCCAAAAGTTGCCATGAAAAGAAAAATAAAATCGGAGGCTCTCGTTTAGTAAAACCTCTCGCTATAACAACTTTGTTCTTCCGGACTTAAAGGATGGAATCCTTCTTTTACGTTAGTTCGGAAGCTTCACTGCTCCCTTAAATGAAGAGTGCTTTTCAATGAAAGGAGCTTTTCTTCGACCCTTCACTCCACCATTTTAGCCTCTTTATCCAGGGATTATTTCTAGTAGAAATAAAAACCCACAGCAACAGCAACAACCACCACAGGAACGTTTCAAAACCCTCAAAGGAAGTTTTGTTAAATTATTAGTTTTCTCGGAAGGATATGTGCATCGACATTCTTTTCCCTTATGTAGACTGTTTGGGATTTGATTTGACAAGGTTAAGTTGGAGTGTTGAAGAATGCCTTCAGGGAGAGCTTCCGTGTGCAATAATTCAAAAGATAAAAATAGAATTGAAGCAGAAATTAAAATTGCTAACATGATTGCTTTTAAATAATTGTGCTATTACTAGTGATCGGAATTTCAGGCGTACCGTATTCCGGACACTAACTAGTGATACCGATAAATACTGATAAACCTCAAGAGTATATGTAACGTATTTGCGGAAAAGTTTTTATTAATTTGCGGACATCCCTAATCGGAATACCAAGAAATACCGAAAAATACCATCATTAATACGGTACGGTTCAATCACTAGCTATAACTAAAGGATTTTTATAAAATTAATTGATATTCTTGACAAAATAAATTTTATTTTTAACAAAATAATTATTTATATTAATTCCTAACTAATTTTTGGTTACAATAGCTCTTGTGAATATTGCCGAATAAAATAACTCCATTTTAGTACAAAATAATGGACAATAAATTTTGGACAATAAACAAAGAAATGGGTAGTTTTCACTTTCTACATTATTAATAATTATTGTTTTTGTTCATACATCAGGGGTATTTTTATTAATATTTAGCTATTTTGAGAATTTTTTAATCTGGATAATTTTTAATTTTGTTATACGCATTCAATAGAAATCTTAATAGGGATCTGGATAGGGAAGGGCCAAGATTTTAATTTCGTTTTTGCAGGGTGTTAAGGCCTGGTGATTATTTTTGAGCGCAATGAGTTCACTTTAACCTGCTGATTTCTTTAAGTAAAGTCCCAGAATCTCCTCCAATCCCAATACAAAGATATATTAAAACTCATAACTCCAATTCAAGTATTCATGCTTAAACATAATGTAAAGCTTCATTGTATATTTTTGTGTTGGATACGAGAAGCATTTAACAGTATATTGCTTCATTGGTCGAGATTTGGTTCCTAGGTCCAGACTTTTCCAGGCAGACCTGCTTGCTACTTGCTTCTGGTCATGACTTGCCTCCCAGATCCATAATTCTCTGATCCTCAAATTCTCTGATCCAATCATCTGATCATTCCCTGATCCATCTTCTGATTCCCAAATAAAAATTACTTCTAAATACCCCTCTTAAATCAAAATATTTTTTCCAATTTCCAATATTTTCCTCTCAAATAAATAAAGTTATTAACTTCCTAATATTTTAATTTCCTAATAAAATTAATAAAAAATTCTTTTGTAATTATTAAAAGTCCATAATAAACATAAAAGAATAATTTACTATTAATAGCAGAAAAATTCTTAAATAAAAAGTAAACATATTCCCCGATTTTAAGGACCGGATTTAAAAGAAAAAGACACCCAAAAACAATTTAAGCAAGTCTTGAATGAAAGGAGAAAGAAAAAGAAACATGAAGGTGTAAGCAACTTTGCGCATTTTGCTAGCAAAGATTAAGGGTATTAATTTATTTTTAATTCAATAAATTAAAGTAAATTAAAGTAAATATTTAATTGAAGATTTGGGAAGGTTTTTTAATTAATTTTGGGGTTTTTTGTATTTTTTTATTTTTTTAATGACCAAAAATGACCAAAAATAGGCTCTTGAATAGGCTATTAAGTAAATTATAAGCAAATAAAATTTAAAAATAAAAAGAAAAAAAATCTTGAATATATTAATGAACAAATAAATAATTTTTTGAATAAGGAAATGAGGAACCTTAAACAAAAAAATGAGAAAAAATTTATTTTTGAAATTTCCATTCAAAGAATAATACAAATAAAGAAGCCCTTTATATGCTAGCTTTTAAACAACAATAAATTTTTATTTGAAAAATATTTTGTTATTTAAAATAAAAATAAAATTAATAAGAATATTTTATATTAAGTAGATTTCTATTAAAAATTTTAAAAATTTTTCAAAAATTTTTTAGACTCGAAATTTTTAAGGCCTAAAATGACTTCCCCTATAATCCTTTTTATTATCACCCTAATTCCTTTCTTGATCCCTTTCCAAAACCAAATGAGGTTTGCAGATGCAAACTGCTGTGGATGTTGCTGCTGTCCTAGGTTATTAAGCAATTTAAAATTTTTTAAAAAATTTTGAAAAATTGCTTTCAGTTGCTGTTGCAAACCTATAATAATTAAATTGCCCCCTCCTCCAGTAAAGGTGGAAATAAAGTTAAATTAATTTAACTATGTTTAAATTATAGTTGTGTCCATGTTGCTGTGGTTGCTGCTGCTGTTAGTTATTTAGTTCTTAATAGAGCCCCAGGGCCTTTAATATTCAAAGGGCCTCATTGAGAGGGCTTTTAATAAGGCAGGCTTCTATGGGGCATAGGCTCCTATAGGACAATTACGGTAATTTTTTAATTTTAGGCAGACCATGTTGCTGCTGTTGCTGTATGTTTATTTGATTTCTATTAAAATAAAATCTTTAAAAAAATTAAAAATTTTCCTTGCCATAACTCAATTCAAATTAAGGCCCTTGTTGTTGTGGATGTGGTGGAGGAGGTGGTGGCTATGGCCGAAAGAAACGCAGCGTAGTCGATTTAATGGCCAAAAAGTTTTCGGATATACTCCTTCCACAATTTAACCAAGATGCTTTCATTCCAATGGGATGTGGTGCCCAATCTTCCATAACACCTTTACAGTCGCTTTGTGCAAAAATCCCTCCTATACAAAGGGTAAAAATTAAAAAAATTTTAAAATATAAGGGGTATCCTTTCAAAGGGACCAGCATGTCAGCAACTAATTGCCCAGCAACCCCAATTCCCTCTCAGCCAAAATATTTTTAATCAGCAACAGCAAATGATGGGTGGTGGAGGGACAATGTTAAACGGAGGGGGAATGGATTCACTCGGAAATAACGGAGAAATGAGTGATTGTCAGTGCTCAGGGGCTTGTAATAATAACGGGCAAATTCCATTAATGAATTCACAATCACAACAATTTGGAAGTAATGGATGTACACAGCAACAATGCAATGTAAATGCTGCTGATGCTATAAACTGTCAACAACAAATGGGCAGTTTGAATGGAGGTCAGGGGTGTAATAATGGAGCTTTTCCTCAAGCAACTAATGGTGCCTGTATGGGAGATGGCAACAATAATAATAATTTTTATAACTTGCCAGCATTTGGAGGAGGTGAGACTAATGGAGGGGAGAGGAATTAGGATTATTGTAGTAGATATTGTACTTGGAGCTTGAAAGATTAATAATAAAGATATCCAGGAGTTAAGTCTCAAAGGGAAAGACCCTAAAGACATAACCGAAAGGGAAACCCCTAGCAGCTTGCCAGCATTTGGAGGAGTTGAGAATAATGGAGGGGAGAAGGATTAAAATTAGGATCCTCAGAGCTTGACCGATAAAGGATAAAGGTATTCCGGACTTAAGTATAGCAAATGCCTACTCATAATGGAAAACCCATAGCAGCACGCTCTACTTGCTGTGTTGTTTCCATACCTTATCTCACTAAAGAGTGATCTAGGTAGCTTGCTGATAAGCCCTAGCTTATAAACTAAAATATCTATTAATCTAATCTGAACTCTATTTATAACCCAATCTAAAGGAATAGCTCCAATAGAAGTGTGAGGGATATCCCTTCGAGCATACCAAATACATAAAATCAAATAAAGCTAAACAAGTATTTTAAAATTCTTATCTAATAGGTGTAATGATGGACAGTTCAAACGCCAATAACAACAATCCAAACTTAGAAGGATTAGGATCCTCAATGCATTCCCCAGTCCAAAACAATATGTTATCAAATAGTGGATCAACAATGCCTTGTGGAGGTGATACGGTAGAAAGAGGAATAGGAAGAGTAGGTAGAGGATTAGGGAGTGAAGATTTATTGGCTAATATAGGGGGAGGATCAAGCATTTTCGACGTTGGAAGGAAGAAACGCTTTTTGGTTTTATTGAAGAAAAAGGCTTTGGGAGAGGAATTGAATAGTAAATCTGATGAAGGATATGAAAAAGGTTTTAGATTAATTTTTGAGAAATTTTATAAAAATTATTTTAGGCAAAAATAATAGATCTGAAGCTAAGAGAGAGGCTAATATAAACCAACAAAATGAATCTTTAGTGTTTAGAAACAATTTAGAATTTGTTGTAAGACAATCTCCTCAGAAATAAAAATTATAGTTTAATTATATTGAAAGATTTTGTGATAAAAATATTTTTTTAAATTTTATATCATTTTAAAATAGTAGGATAAATAAATTATGATTGAATGTATTTTGTTGAAATTTTCTTACTATATTAAATCCAAAAAATAAAAAAAAAAGATTTTGTAAGCTAAAAGTTTCTTAAGCGTATTTTTTATCCAGCTATAGCTATAATACAGATATAGAAAGATAATAGTTAACCCACTTAGATCTTCTCTTTATCCACCATTTACTTATCCTTGATTATAATCTAACGTAAATTTTACATTAAATCTCCGGATTAAAGTAAATAAATAGCTAAAATTTTTTTAAGATTTAAAATCAACTTTTTAAAGATCTTAAAGACATAAAGAGGGACCAGGTCGAACCTAAACAGTTCTGAGATTGAGATTATTATGGTTATCTAAAGAGAAGTCAGAACAGAACTCTACGTCAGACCAAACTCGTTCGGATTTCCGACTTTGAAAATTTGAGCTGATTACCAATTTACAACTTTTGAGCCATTTCCGATCCGGCATCTTTATTTCCGATCGACCTCTGGTACAAACGATACTAAGTATGCCACAAAATACTAAAATTTATTATTATTTCTATAATTAATTATTGACAATACATAACTATATTCTTATCATTAATTATCCTTTTTTATCTGCTTCTTCTGCTTATGAATATTTTTAGTTTCTTTAGGTACTGAACGAGTACAATTCCCTACAGAAATTGTAGAATTTGTCAATTGTTTTGGAACTGGAGGGCACATACTGCATCCATGATTAGCCTTCTTTTCTTTGGAATTTACACGGGGAATTGTGGAAATTTTAGAATTTTGCTGCCTGTTAATGGCGCTAATTAAAGTCTACGTCCTCCTCCACCACCGCCTGGAAAATTTTATGGAAATTTTTTTTGAAATTTTTTTAGGTTTTTAGGTTCCAATCCTCTTTTCCAAAAGCTTTTTTCAAGGTTTCCCATTTTCAGAATCAGTTTTTAGCTCAAGAATCAGTCACTGAACCCAAAAAACTGATTAATAAAAGGAGGGAATAAACCAAAATATTATCCAATTTTCTAATAATTATGGAACTTCTAGCTAATTTAAAAAATATTCAAACTTACAGCAGCAACAACAGCATGGTTTACAACCTGAAAATTTAAATTTTGATGGAGATAATTAAATTTAAAAAATTTTATTAAATATAACGTACAACAGCAAGGTACTTGACAGATTTTATGAAGGGCGGGAGGTGGTTGAATAATAATGGGTGGTTGAGGGCAACAACTAGAATGATAAATTAATATTTTTAGAGAGATTGAGTAAATTACCAACATCTACAGCAACAAGGACAACAGCAACAACTGAAAATCGGAAAATAATTTAATCAAAAAATTCTAGGGAAAATATTTTTTGAAATGAGAAAATGCTATATCCGTACACCAAGACATTAATGAAGTTATCAGCGAGGTGTAGGTTGCTAAAATCGCATTCCCAGATCTCGGAAAAGGATTTTCCGCAATACATCTTTATTAAAATTAAATCAAACAATAAAACTTAACTACAGTATAACCTGTATTAATTGCCTCTCTCAAATAATTACCCCAAATCTATTAATTACCCCATCCAGCGCTGGATTGAAACAATAATTACCCCCAACAAATGTCCTAAAACACTTTAAATTTTCAAACTTCGTATAATTAATCTCCCTTGAGTAATTGCTCCATCCAGCGTAAGGTCGAAACAATAATTACCCAGTGTAGGTATTAAAGGATATACGGTAATTACCAATTAGCTTCAACAGCCATCTTCTGAACCCCAAAATTGAGAAATATTGTAATCAAAACAGAAAGTATTATTTTAAACATGGTTTTTAAAATTATTTATCAGTTAACTAATTAAGAATAATTTTTAAAATAATTTTTATTAATTTTAAAGTAATTTTTGATTTAAATGCTGTAGAATCAATTAATTAAAAATTTAATTAACAACCGGAAGGGAGGAAATTATTTAATTAAAAATGTTTTATAAATTTGTTTTTCTCATTTTCTACTTTTATAAAGATGTTTTTGTCTATTTAAATAAAAGAAAGGAAAAGTTTTGTTTGAGATATACTTTAAATAGAAATATTCAAAAATAATGTTTTTCTTCATAAAAGGCAACAAAAACAAATAATTTTTATGTTTGCAGTCGCGCAGTAACAAAGAAAACTTTAAAAAATAATAAAAGAAATTAAATAAATGAAGATTCCGCAGTCTTTATTTTTAAAATAATAACTAAAAATATGATATTATAATATCAAGTTTTGACTAAATTCTTGAGAAAGTAATAAAAAAACTTTTTTTTGTACTAATAAATAAATAATAATGATGAATTAAAAATAATAAGGATGGAGTTTCTGATGCTTTCATGGATTTCCTGATGTTTCAAAAAAGCATCAGAAACTAACTAAAACCGTTGAGACAACTCGGGCTCGTATTTTAGATACAATATTTAATGCTATTTCGATTTATTAAATGCTGATTCGAATGGTATATCGTATCCCAATTCGCACCAATTACCCATCGAGAAATCTACTTTAAAGATTGTCAGTCAAAAAAAATTACCCAAAATTATAAATCCTTTAATATCTTACGGTATATTAATCGGGTACAGTTGTCTTGACATTATAACTTTGAAGTAATAGAAGTCTATTAATTCGGCACAACATTTTTAGATACAGCTTTTAATACTGTTTAATATGAGCTATCGATTGTCTATATCCTTGAAAATTTTTTGAATTAATTTTGTTTTATCCCAATATTTTAAAAAATAAATAATATTTATTATGCGGTTTTATTCCAGGCATTATATCTTTGGAGTAATGGAAGTTAGGATATGGAATTTAAAAAATATCGGATATTATTTGACAATTAAAAACTTCAAAGTGATCTGGCATCTCGAATTCATATCCGTTTTGGTTTATTGATAGCTCGTTAGAATCAGCATTAAAAACTTATTAGAAACCTTGAATAAATTTATCTCAATTCTCTGAAGGTGACTCTATTATTCTAAGGGATTCCAGACGTTTGACACGTTTTAATTAAAAAAATATTCTTTGTACAAATTTGAGAAATGATGTTAAATAAAATAGTAATTCATTTAAATGACTAAACATTGCTTAAAACGTAGGAAAACAAACAATTAAAATCATTTTCAAGAGAAATAGGCTGAATTTTTATATTTGATAACAAAATTATTTTCAAAAATATTAATAAAAACAAATATTTTATATATAATTATTCAAAAAATACCTATTTTTTCTGAAAATGCAGGTAATTATTTATTAGATCATATAAGCTTGTATAAGCCTATCAAATTTTTATTTAATATTATTATGCTATAATATTTACTATAGCCTATATACGCTATTAATTACCCTCCCAAGATAATTACTCCATTGCTATAAGTTACCCCTTCCAGCGAAAGGTTGAAACAATAATTACCCCCTTGAAATAGTTATAATTAGTCTTCCTAAAATAACCTCTATTAATTACCCCACCTCTATGAATTACCCTTTGCAGAGAGAGGTCGAACCAATAATTACCCAGAGTAATTAATAGAGTATTTAATAACAGTATTAATTAATAACAGTACCTATACTATATAAAATTTAATCATTAATTTTAATTTTAGAAATCTTCATTAAATCTCTTAATCGTCTTGTTAACCTTGGTGGATATTTGCTTAACTAGTTCATTAATTTTTAATCCAGGCAATTTTTAATTTTTAACGAGTAAATTATTTTAAAATTTTGGGCAATAATGCTACTTGATTAAAAAGGCAATATTACTCCCGTATAGGCAAATAAGTACAGGGGTAGTCAACTCTGTCGGGAGTTACTGTAGGCCCAAGATCAGGAACTAGACTCAAGGGCAAAAATTAACTAGACTCAATACAATTCTTTGTCTCTTATCACAAATTTTTGGCGTATTTTTCATACCTTAGACACGAAGAACCTTTATTTGTGTCTCTCAATATAAGCAACTTTTGAAAAAAAGCCTTTGAAATAAAATTTTTGAAAAACGTAATTTTCAGAATGAATAAAATAAAATAAATTAAACTAAAGGTAGGTGGAGGCTGGACCCCTGTGTGGAATTCGGAGAAGAATTCAAAAAATGCGCTTCTGCTTGTGAGCCAAAGTGCTCGGATCTTAAAAATACTAGTTGCGATAAGAGTTGCCAACCAGCAGCTTGTCAATGCAAGAACGGATATGCAAGGGATGACAAGAATGTTTGCATACCTATAGAGGATTGCCCAAAAAATAAAGGCAACTAAAAAGTGTCATTGAAATGCGGAAGATGTTTATTGCGGAAGATGTTTATAAGGATGGAGGATATAACGAAGAATATTTTTAAATTCTAAAGGACTTTATTAATATCCCGCCCCATCCCTATTTGAGTTTCAGTTCCTTTCTAGAATTATCAGTCTATTTTTCCTTTTTTGACGCAAAATGGTCAATTTACTTGCGTCCTGGCTAATTTTTCTCTCTAAGCTTCTTTCATCTTATATACGTTTGACTTAAAATGCATGAGTAAAATAAATGATTTAAAGGCCAAAAAATTTGGGACTCAAATAGGGTGGGGCGGGGTATTAATAAAGTACCATTCAAACATGGTAATTTTTTATTTTAAAGATAAATATCTAAATTTTATGTTTTATGAATTTTTATTTATTTTTCAATGTTGATTGAAATTTTATTTAATAAAGGCTTCAAAGTATTTTTGATTTTATTAAAAATTTTTCCTAAAAAACAACTTTTTTTAAACATAAATTAAAAAGAAAAACATGATGAAAAGCAATTAAAACGTCAAAATTAAAAAAAAACTGCTTTTCTTATAAACAACTTTAACTTCCTTGTTCGATCAGTGGAGGTGTTTTGAATTAATCATTTTCTTTAAATTTTATAAATATGTATAAAAATAATTTTCCATTCGGATTTTATTATACTACATATGTACTTCAATTAAGAGTCATTCCCCTCTCTTCTAATAAAGAGGTATTCGAAGGTAAAATGAGTGAAATCATGAGTAGATCATTCAAATTCAAATTTATTTATAACTTCAAAGGATATTAAAAACTGCTAATATGAAGAGAGAAATTTGAAAATCTATAATATACATATGATGATTTTTAATTGAAACATAATAATTCAATTTTCGATAAAACTAGCTCTAAGGTACAGAGAAAATTAGGGCTCACCTATATCTTGATATAGTGTAGATTAATTTGATTTAGTGTAGATTTTATCCTAACGTATATTATACGTAAATCTTGTTAAATTTAAAGAATAAATTTTTATAACTTTGTTCATACCTGAAGAAAATTTCTAAAATTTTACTCAATAATTTTCATTTTCATATAACTTTTATAAAACATATTCTATAGCCAAGATGCAGGTAAAACTATTTTTTATTTTTAAAACGAAATTATTGAAACAGTCTCAGCTTATCTGTTTTGTTATGGTTATAATAATTGTGTTCAATGAAAAAGCTTTTAGTGGTATGAATATCCTTATTAAATTTTGGATTCCTCAAAAAAATTTAAAAAATTTTTTAGAAGAGAAATGTGCTGAGGGAGAAATCTATAAAGGAGGATGTCCTTCAGCCTGTGATCCAACTTGTAAATATCTTGGAGAGAGTGTTATGTGCATTATGTGGTGCGACCCTGGATGCCATTGTAAAAATGGATATGCGCGGGATGGAAACAATATTTGTATTCCTATAGAGGATTGCCCAAAGACATACGAATGAATAAAAAAGGAGTTGATTGATAAAATGATATCCTTTACTATAATTAAAATTATTCCAAAAAAGTAATCGAGGGCCCTGTTAAAATTTAAGTATAAAAATGTTTGTTCTTTTTTAAATTTTTTGTGGCAAAAAAAAGGAAATGAAAAAATTTAAGGGATGATTAAATAAAAATTTTTTAGTCAAATGACACAAAGGAAATTAAAAAAAATTTTTTAAACACGTTAAATTTTATTAAATATCCACGTTGAAATTGAAGCAAAGTCCTACGCTGTTTAAGCAAAATGAGAAATTTTTATTTAAATATTGAGTTCCGAAGATAAAAAAGGAAAGCATTCAATTAATTCTTTTGAAATTTATCTTTTTATAAAAATTTATTTTAAGCTTATAGAATATATCGCTGATATGACATTTAGTTAATAACTCAGAGGGGGTTTTGACAAGAGCATGCTCGAATTTTTTTATTTTCTAAAAACTTACGGGGTCATATCATATCAGAGATGTGATTCTAATCATTTCTAATGATGGCTCTTAGGTATATCTCGTCGAGATCTCAAAAGATCTCGGTTATCGAAGAGAGATTTTTCAAGATACGGTTCCGAGATATCTCCCTTCAGGTCCTGTCTTTAATTTCTAATAATAATTTTTTGGGGTACTACATCCTCTCCTCTAACCTTGGAGATGTTTTCCAATACCCTTCTCCACTATGGACAAAAATAAAAATAAAAATTCCCTACTCGTCATTAAAAAAAGATTAAAAATAATAAACAATTTAATTGTCAACATTTTTGTTTACATTTGTCTCTCAAATTTTTCTAAAAATAAAAAATAATTTTCAGCCGTTTTTGAAACGTGTTATTCCAAAAAATGTATTAACATATACAATTTTAGAAAAATTTGTTCAAAACAAACAAAAATATTCCTTTAATTTTAGCGTTTAAACAATCCTAAAAATTTGAATTTTAAATTTGTTTTTAGCCTTAGTAGAAAAAATCGAAAAAAAATGATTAAATGGATTAATTTTCGGATATAAAAGGCTTCCGATAATTTTTAAAAAACACGTTTCAATTTAAAAATAATTTTTTAATGAATAAAATCTGTCCATGGACTTGGTTCCACAGCTTAAACTTATTCGATAACCATTTATCCCCCATCCGAACCTTTCTTCTAAACAAATTGAAATCCATGCAGGCACTAGGGTCGGTGGTTCCTAGGGAATCTCCGTGTTCCGGACTTTTTTCGGATACGGATACCGTAACCTCTACCTTACTTCCCTTGGCAGTTCATAGTATGTATAACACTCATATAAGAAAATATCATAGCTTTTGTCTCTCGAAACTTTCTTAAAAAATAAATTAAATTATTTAAGAAATAATATTTACAAAAATAAAACTAATATTATTATTTGATTATTGTGCTAAAATGCTGGTAATATTTTTTTTTATTAAAAAATATTTTTCAAATATCTACTTTAAATAAAATTTTAATTTAAATTTTTAATTTAGAAACATCAAAATATTTTAATCAAATTCGGCATTTTGCTAATTTTATGCCTCACAAAGTCCTATGCTCAAGGTAGTATCAATTCAAAAATTGGAATATATTTAAATAAAGATTAATAATAATTTATGTTTTGGCTAGGTATCTTGAGTTATTCCAGAATTGAAATTAATTCAGAACCTAAAATAAAAACACCTACATTTTAGAGATTACTGGGAGTCCAATCTCGATCAGACTCCCAGTGAGAGTTACATCGAGACAAGGGGCGGTGTAATCTATCGATATCACTATGATCATGTATACCTCTAGTAAAAACATTTAATCTACCATGAATGTCTCTCGGTTTTATAACTCTTCAGCTTAATTTTCAAAATAATTATTTCAAGATTCTGTATGTAAGGAAGGCGAAGAATTGAAACCATGTGGCTCAGCATGTGAGCCAACTTGCAATGATACTGGAAATAATGCTTGTATTGCTGTGTGTATTATAGATAAATGTCAATGTAAAGACGGATATGTCAGAGATGAAAATAAAATTTGCATTCCCAAAGAAAATTGTCCGAAATTGCCAATCCCAAAATGTACCGAGAAACCATCCCAAAACGATTGTAGTCTGATAGATTGTCTAAGTGGTTATGAATGTAAAATAATTGATGGAATGCCTAAATGTCTTCCAATCGTTTGTAATTTATTGTGCAGAATTGGTTATGTATGCAAGATAATTGATGGGAAACCCACATGCGTTCCAAAGTGCAGCAAGGGTGAGGAATATAAGGAGTGCCCAACTGCTTGTGAACCTAAATGTGGACAAAAGCCTATATTCTGCCCAGCTGTATGCTTGAAACCTCCACGATGTCAATGCTTGCCGGGATATGCCAGAACTTCAGATGGCATTTGTGTTCCTAAAAATGAATGCCCACAATCACAGAATGTTACAACAGAAGTACCTCGTAAGCTTAAACTTTTGAAGACCTATTTGAAAAAATTTTTACTTAGCTTCAACGACACCTCTAAGTTGTGGAGAAGGGGAAGAAGCACGTAGCTGTCCAGTTTGTGAAGCTACATGCGCAAGAAAGAGACCAATATGCCCGTTATATTGTCCAATATGGCAACGATGTTTGTGTAAGCAAGGCTATGCTCGTGTTGCAAAAGGAAAGTGTATTCCAATTGAAGAATGCCCTGAAGAGCCAACAACTCAAAAACCATGTATCTTGCCTTGCCCACTTGCCTTTTTATGTAAACTTGTAAATGGAGAACCAACTTGTGTTCGAGCAAAAGATTGTAGCAGAATAAATTGTGGATTTGCATATACATGCAAAGTAATTGATGGAGGGGCAACATGCGTTCCGTTGTATGTCAAAAGCACAACAGAAACTTGTAATTTGATTGTTTAAAAAATTTGTATAGGTGCTAAAAATGACTAGGTAGTTAACAGGGGGTTGATCCTAGGTTATATTGAAAAGCTGTAGATGGAACGAAGGCTAAAAAAGGGGGATTCTGGGCCAAAGGACGTTGATGGCCCATCCCTCGTTTACAATTTAATTATAAATACCTAATATACTAACAACCACTATAAAATACGTGGATATCTTTTTTATGTATTCAAGATTATTGTTTTCAAAAAGTACTGGGATCATAGGGATTAGGACAGGGCCGCCATATGTGGTTATTTTGGAAGTACAGTACATACTTACAAATCGACCTTCGTACTTACTAAATTGAAATTAAACTTATTAAACTTTCTGTACTTAATTAGCCTTTCTATACAGTATATACTACATATTTTCTAAATGGCAGCCCTGGATTAGGATTTAATTAAATTTATGAAGGATAATGACCGAATATGACGTAAATTTCTGAGGCCCGCTTAAATAAAACTCCCTCCTGTGAAACATATAAAACTAAAGACCCATGGATTGTATCTAACAAATTAAATAGATAAATCTCATTCTATATTAAAATAATTAAAAATTAACAAAATAAAATTTAGATAATGAAACAAAATAAAAGAAGTAACATAAATGAAAAAATTAATAAAAGATAAATTAAATATTTTTAAAAATATAATAGTATGTATAAAAATGTAATAATTATTAATATAATTTATAAATTATTGTCAAGAATATACATAAATTAAAAAAAATTTTATTTTTCAAAATAATTTTAATTATGGCAGCACCCCAAGCCTTCGGGGGCGGATTCTCGGAAATCGGAGTTTGTCATGGAAGAGCCTTCGGGGTTTGGGTCGGGGTTTTTGCCAAAAAATTTTTTTGGGGGTCGGGGTTTCGGGTGACGGGGTGCTACCTAATTTTAATTAATGAATTTATTATAGGTAAAATTAACTATTTATTTAAAAATTTGTATTGAACAAATTGATGAAATTTAAGGGATATCCGTAGATTAGTTTAGTATATCGACATACCAAATTTCGAAAAGGTACCATTAACTGAACATGGAAAAAGAATAAAAAATTAAATTGGGTTAAACTTTTTTGGAACGGTGTGTATATCAGGGAGTTCAAGGGCTGAGAAAAAAGTCGGGTCGGGTTTCAGAGCTTTTAAACTTTCTTCGGATCGGATCTCGGGTTGTAAAATGTCCAAGTTTCGGATATCGGGGTTCTGGTAACACATGACATCAGCCCTGGACTTTATGAGAAAAATGAAGGAAGAATCATGATTATATTTTATTGTAAAAGAAAAATGATTAACTTCCCAAAAAAAATTTTATTTTGTGTTTACAATATTTGAAAATTATATTTTGTAAATATTATTATTTGCTTTACAATTTGATTAAAATTCAAAAAATAAAAATTTCAGTTGATTTAAAACCTCAACTCTATAAAATTTGCATAAATCCAAACAAAGCACCAAATAAAACAATAATATTTTTTATTTTAATTTGCACTTATAACGCTGGAAAACAATTAAATCTTTTTATTATTTGTTGGATAATTAATTCAAAAACATGATTTATGGTGTAGATCTAAGGATATATAAACTAGGCTGTTTCAATAGTTTCTCAGAATCTTTTAGATTTAAAAACTAATTTAAATTCCTTCAAATTTTAACTCGGAATCATGGTAAATAAATTAATTTTAAAATTAATAATTATTATTATTATAAGTAATTTATTCATAAAATGTAGGCTCAGATTAATCATTATAGATCCACGAGAAATTTCTTATCAGAAAAAATTTTTTTTTACTTTTTTTAAATTGAGTAGGGTTAGTGGTTCAAGGGAACCTCTGAGCTCCGGATCGGGATCAAACAGCCGCACCGAAAACCATCGGTTCCTAAGTTCAGTTCCGAATTTACAACCCTATTATTCGGGTCTATTGAATTGAAATTTTTATCAGAAACTCCTTTTTGTTTGAAAAACATTATTAGTACTTAAAGAAATTTAAGCTTCAAGAAATAACTTTTAAATGCTACTGATAATTTCCATAAAAGATATAACCTTAATCTTATTCTTTAAGATGAAATCTCTCCAACTTGTGGGGGCTATCGCCATTTTTCTGACCCTGACTTGCAATGGAGTATTCGCAGGAAGTATAATTTATTAGCTAGCCTTTAAGATTTAACTAAATAAAAATTAAGATCAATGTAATGCTGGAGAGGAATACAAATGTCTTTTTAATTGTGAGGCAAAATGTGAAAACCTTGGGCATGATAACTGTAAACCAATCAGCGGTTGTGAATGCCAATGCAAAACAGGATATGCTCGTGACGCAACTGGTTGTTGTATCCCGCAAGAAAACTGTCCCATACAAACTACAACGAAACTGCCTTCTCAAACAACGACAGCGCAAGCTTCAAGTGAATCAAATGAAGATACTAAGAAGCCTGGAGGATCAAGCGAATCCAACTCCAAAGAGAATACCAAGAAGCCAGGAGGATCAAGTGAGTCTAACTCCAAAGAGAATACCAAGAAGCCTGGAGGCTCGAGTGAATCCAACTCCAAGGAGAATACCAAGAAGCCTGGAGGCTCGAGTGAATCCAACTCCAAGGAGAATACCAAGAAGCCTGGAGGCTCGAGTGAATCCAACTCCAAGGAGAATACCAAGAAGCCTGGAGGCTCGAGTGAATCCAACTCCAAGGAGAATACCAAGAAGCCTGGAGGCTCGAGTGAATCCAACTCCAAGGAGAATACCAGGAAGCCTGGAGGCTCGAGTGAATCCAACTCCAAGGAGAATACCAAGAAGCCTGGAGGCTCGAGTGAATCCAACTCCAAGGAGAATACCAAGAAGCCTGGAGGCTCGAGTGAATCCAACTCCAAGGAGAATACCAAGAAGCCTGGAGGCTCGAGTGAATCCAACTCCAAGGAGAATACGAAGAAGCCTGGAGGCTCGAGTGAATCCAACTCCAAGGAGAATACCAAGAAGCCTGGAGGCTCGAGTGAATCCAACTCCAAGGAGAATACCAAGAAGCCTGGAGGCTCGAGTGAATCCAACTCCAAGGAGAATACCAGGAAGCCTGGAGGCTCGAGTGAATCCAACTCCAAGGAGAATACCAAGAAGCCTGGAGGCTCGAGTGAATCCAACTCCAAGGAGAATACCAATAAGCCTGGAGGCTCGAGTGAATCCAACTCCAAGGAGAATACCAAGAAGCCTGGAGGCTCGAGTGAATCCAACTCCAAGGAGAATACCAAGAAGCCTGGAGGCTCGAGTGAATCCAACTCCAAGGAGAATACCAAGAAGCCTGGAGGCTCGAGTGAATCCAACTCCAAGGAGAATACCAAAAAGCCTGGAGCATCAAGCGAATCAAACTCCAAAGAGAATACCAAAAAGCCTGGAGGATCAAGTGAATCCAATTCCAAAGAGAATACCAAAAAGCCTGGAGGATCAAGTGAATCCAATTCCAAAGAGAATACCAAAAAGCCTGGAGGATCAAGTGAATCCAATTCCAAAGAGAATACGAAGAAACCTGGTGGATCAAGTGAATCCAATTCCAAAGAGAATACCAAAAAGCCTGGAGGATCAAGTGAATCCAATTCCAAAGAGAATACGAAGAAACCTGGTGGATCAAGTGAATCCAATTCCAAAGAGAATACGAAGAAACCTGGTGGATCAAGTGAATCCAATTCCAAAGAGAATACGAAGAAACCTGGTGGATCAAGTGAATCCAATTCCAAAGAGAATACGAAGAAACCTGGAGGATCAAGTGAATCCAATTCCAAAGAGAATACGAAGAAACCTGGAGGATCAAGTGAATCCAATTCCAAAGAGAATACGAAGAAACCTGGAGGATCAAGTGAATCCAATTCCAAAGAGAATACGAAGAAACCTGGAGGATCAAGTGAATCCAAAGAATCCAAAGAACATCCTGGATCTTCAAGTAAATCCAAAGAACATCCAAGAGCTTCAAGTGAATCTAAAGAACATACATTCTCTTCATCATCGGAACATTCATCTGAATCATCAGAATCAAATGAGACAATACCAGTAGTATGCAGTTTACCCTGTAAAATTGGCTTCGTATGCAAAATACTGAAGAAAAAACCAGCATGTGTTCCACGAGGATGCATTTTTATTCGTTGCCGTCATGGTTTTGTATGCAGAATAATTAAGGGATTGGCAAAATGTGTTCAAAATGTTTGCGGTATAATACGTTGCCCATTTGGATTTGTATGCAGAATTATCAAAGGAAAGCCATTATGTGTACCATTCCTCTGTAATTTAATTCGTTGCCGAGTTGGCTTCAAATGCATACTTCTCAATGGAAGGCCTACATGTATTCCTAACTGCAAAAGCGAAGAAGTAACCAAGAAACCAAGACGTAGGTTCCAGCGTAAATTTTAGATTAATTTTTGAAATTGTAGATTCAACAACTAAATTTACCACTACTGCGAAACACACTACTGCTACACCAACACATACAACCTCTACTCCAAAGCCCACAACTACACCATCAACCACAACAACTACTACCTCTACTCCAAAGCCCACAACTACATCAACAACCACAACTACCCCATCGACCACAACAACTACCCCATCGACCACAACTACCCCATCTACCACAACAACTACCCCATCGACCACAACTACTACCACATCCACCACAACCAAACCATGCACTAAAAAATGTTATCATGGTTATGTATGCCAATTTAACTCCTATGGGAAACAAATTTGCGTTCCTATTCCATGGTAAAATTTGAGGTAATTTGACTTTATACTTGTTTCATGATATCTTATAAATTTAGATATATGCAGATACAGCAAATAAATCATGACGAATTATTAAATTAAAAACACTAGAAATTGGAGATAATCATATTAAAATAAAAATAATTATTTATGTTAAATACTATGTATATACTATATCTCCATGATAAAATTATTAAATAAAGTATTAGTAATTTCTAAATCTCTTTCTTGCCCTTTAGCAAAGATCGGGTGGTATCTTGTAAATTCATCTTGCCAGTATTTGGAACCACATTAGGAGCCTCAATTTGTCCAAGGTGACTTGTCCAAGGTACCAGATTTCTTCCATTTTTGTCTTAAGATTAGATGTATTTTCGCGTTAATTTCATTAAAAATAACGCAACGCAATGCGCTCACCAAATGTTAAATCATTATTTTTGAGCTTCTTTCATTAAGACATATCACAGCCTAATAAACATGCATTTGCACGTTTTGTGAGTTCCTAATCATAAAATTTAAATAATAACAGCTGATTTTATTTATGATTGAAATAATAATTTACATAATTCATAAAAATCTGTAAGATAAACAATAATATTTACTTTTAAACTTAAGCAATCCTAAACAATAACAAACAAAAATATTAACGAAAACAATGAAGCATTAATATGTAACTATTTTGTTTAAATAAAAAACCGAAATATTGCTCTAAAATAATTTAAAAAATAATTCTAATATAATTTATATTTAATTAAATAATGAGGGTAATAATATTAATTACTCTTGGGCTTTTCCTGTTTTTACACTTGAAAGGATCATCGGCAGAAAGTAATATGAAACTTTTAACCCAATTTAATCTAATTTAAAGCACCACCCCCTGCAGACGAGGATGTGTTCCATGTGTTCCACGAGGATGCATTTTTATTCGTTGCCGTCATGGTTTTGTATGCAGAATAATTAAGGGATTGGCAAAATGTGTTCAAAATGTTTGCGGTATAATACGTTGCCCATTTGGATTTGTATGCAGAATTATCAAAGGAAAGCCATTATGTGTACCATTCCTCTGTAATTTAATTCGTTGCCGAGTTGGCTTCAAATGCATACTTCTCAATGGAAGGCCTACATGTATTCCTAACTGCAAAAGCGAAGAAGTAACCAAGAAACCAAGACGTAGGTTCCAGCGTAAATTTTAGATTAATTTTTGTCATTGTAGATACAACAACCAAATTGTTCACTACTCGAAAACACACTACTGCTACACCACCACATTCTACCTCTACTTTAAAGCCAACAACTACACCACCCCCACCACCAGCTTCTACCTCTACTCCAAAGCCAACAACTACAACCCCATCCACCACAACAACTACCCCATCCACCACAACAACTACCCCATCAACAACCACTACAACTACCCCTTCAACCACTACAACTACCCCATCTACCACAACAACTACCCCATCGACCACAACTACTACAACTCCATCAACCACCACAACTAGACCATGTAATAAAAACTGTCCTTATGGTAGTGTTTGCCAAATTATCAGTGGGCAACAAAAATGTGTTTATCAAACCACAACTACTACTCCGTCAACAACCATCGCCAATACATGTTACCCACCATGCCCTTCTTATTGCGAATGCAGGATTGTTTATGGAAAACCAACATGTGTTGTAGTAGGTTAAGCTCCGTGAGGTAATTATAAATTATTAATTACCTCGAAAATTAATTTTAAAATTTTAGATACGTAAATAATGTCAAAAAATGATAAGAAAGAATATTATAAGGAATATAAAGAATAATTTAATTTAAGAATGATTAATTTCTAATTTTGTGATATTTTATATAAAATATATAATTAATATAATCCGAAATATACACATAAATTATATTGTACGAATAAAAATGTTAATTATTTATGCTTAATTATAAATGAGCCTTATATCTAGGTTAGGATCATTATTCCTAGGTGATTAGATCAGATATAAGTTCACTACGAAATAACTAACATTCACAAAAAGGCATTGAAATTATGAGAGAATATATTAAATTATTTTAACATTCTATTGCTTATTTTTAAACTTTGATAGAGATTAAGCTATATTTTTGCGGATATTTTAAGAAATTTTGATTATTTATCTAGCTATCAGGGGTAATCCCACAAAATACGAGAACGAGATAAAAAGAGATACGAGATCTCTCAAAATATAAGAAGATTTAAAGAGACTAACGCTCCACTGGCGTGTATGCTTTGAAGGATTAAATAAGTATTTCAGTAAACTTAATTTTAAAAATCCAAAAAATCCAAATTAAAAACGCGACACTAATTATGAACCGACCTAATATAATCAGGAAATTTGGTGGATATGTATATAGATTAGGGGATATCAGTGGTTTTGGAGAATATATGGGATATCGAGTATTCGGAGTCTATAGTTCATGAAGGATTAAGGGGTATATCGGATGATCTAGTGTGATATCAGGATTCAAAAGGTGTCAGATGTTTTGGGGGTAATTAAAATTTGAAAAAAGTTTTAATCAGAATTAATGTTAAATAAGACAAAGAGAGCTAGATTTGAGACAAAAACATATCAGGAACCAACAGATGAACTTCCAAATCTACTAACCTCGCCCTTAATCCTCCGATATCCTCTCCAAATCCACCTCTTCCCTTAAATCCATTAATATTTGTTGATTAATAGGGATATCGAGGGCTTCTGATCCGGGTGGAAAATAAATGAATAATATTTTTTAGAAAATTAGGTGGATTAAGTGGGATATCTAGCAGTGTTAGAATAATACGTTCTGAAGAAAATGATAAACATAATTAAAATTAAATGATCATAATTAATGGAAAATAATTAAAATATTAATTAAAAATAATTAAAAATCAGTGATAAATTAAATATGTGTGTAAGGCAAATAAATGAAATTTGTATTAAAACGTCCTCAAATCAACGTTTCTTACAGGCTTGCAAGTCTGCAAATTTTCCTTCCTTATAGCTTTAGTGATATTTATTATTTGGCCGATTGAAAATAACAACTTGTGATCCAAAATCGCACTTCCTGTTTATATTATTCTTTAATTTTCTTCAAAATCAAAAAATTATTTTCAGTTGTTTTGAATGTTTAAACAAAAAATTTTGCATAAATTTAAAGATAAAGTTAATAAAAACAAAAATATTTATATTTATTTTTATTTTTGCTAAAAAAATGCACCTAAAATGAAAATATTAAATCTGTTTATCATTAAAAAATCGAAAATTTTGGTCCAAAATTGGGTATATAAATCGAAAGGGTTGGTGCCAAAATCAAAACCAATATTTTATTCAAAACTTTATAAGACTTCAAATATTACTAATCAGTAAATACTGCTGTTCTCTTCAAGGAACAATGGTAAATAATTCAAAAATTACATCTAAAGTAATAGTAGCTTGACTATATTTTATGAATTAAGAGTTAGCAAAGTCTGGCCAGAGATAGGACTAAACCTGCGACCACTTGAGATTATTTCTCGTGTGATAACCAGTGTTTTGAATTTTGAAAATTGCTCGTACTCGTACTCGTCTTATTTTTTTCCCGTACTCGTACTTGTACAGAGGTACGAGTACGAATTTTGGTACGAGCTTCCAAACCCGTCTCATCTACCAAGCTTGCAAGCTATTTGTTTTCTCTCATATAGATCTTAAACCCCCAGCTAGGTAAGCGCTTTAAATCTCCAAGGTGGACCTCCATCCTGACAATATATAAATTATTGTGTACTAAATTTTATTTTTTCAATTTCAAATTTCTTCAAGATGCATTCACAATTATTTCTGATTGCTATAGCTCTTTTTATGATTTCTTGTTATAAGGAATCCGTCGCTCAAAGTAATAACTTTCTTTTATTTAAATTAAATTTAATACTTTCCGCAGAGGCTTCGAGAGTTTTGTCAGCTTCACTGGAACTTCCATCGGAGGCGTTTGTTCTATTTCATAAACCAACAAACCCGCCTAAACCTACAAATAACCCTAATGAAAAAGAATCGACTGGAAATTCAAAAGATTCCGAAGGACTTTCTATTGAGCTGAATGTCAAATCAAATGAGTCAGAAGAGCTCTCAATTGAGCTGAATGTCAAATCAAATGGGTCAGAAGAGCTCTCAATTGAGCTGAATGGCAAATCAAACGAGTCAGAAGAGCTCTCAGTAGAGTCTCTTGGACTTTCAGATGAGCTTGAACTTTCGTCGGAATTAGATATTTCAGTAGGAGCGTCAGGTCTTTCAGCAGAGGCTTCGGGAATTTTGTCAGCTTCACTGGAACTTCCCTCGGAGGCATCTGGACCATCAGAGTCATTAGAAATTTCAGCTGGATCATCGGGTCTTTCAGTAGAGTCTTCCGGACCTGTGTCAGCATCATTAGAAGTTTCAGTCGAGACTTTGGAGCTTTTTAATGAAGCCTATGTAATTTTAAATGAAACGGGAATTGTACCAATAAAGCCGCCAGTACTATGTAAGTTATATATTTCAAAATACACAGAGGGATATTCACTAAACATTTTTTAAGTTTGTTGCAACCCGCTTGGACCTTGCCTTTTATGCCCTCTCGGACAACACTGCATTGGGAACCCAGGAGCAAAGCATTGTATTCCATTAATATGTGATTTATTCTGTAGAATTGGCTTTGTATGCAAAATACTGAATGGAAAACCAGCATGTGTTCCAATTGCATGTAATTTAATACGTTGCCGAATTGGTTTTATTTGTAAAATTGTGAATGGAAAGCCTCAATGTGTCAGAATTATTTGCAATTTGCTGTGTAAAGTTGGCTTCGTATGCAAGATATTGAATGGATATCCAGCATGTGTTCCAAGAGGATGCGCTTTAACACGTTGCCGATTCGGTTTTGAATGCAAAATAATTAATGGATTTCCAAAATGTGTGCCAATCTTATGCAACTTAATCCGTTGCCCGTTAGATTGTGTATGCAGACTTATCAATGGAAGGCCAAGATGTGTCAGAATTATTTGCAACTTATTCTGCAAAATCGGTTTTATATGCAAAATAGTCAGAGGCAAACCAGCATGTGTTCCAAATGTGTGTAGCTTAATACGCTGCCGGATCGGATTCGTCTGTAAAATTGTGAATGGAAAGCCGCAATGTGTAAGAATCGTTTGCAATCTTCTGTGCAAATTTGGCTTTGTATGCAAGATACTGAATGGAAAACCAGCATGTGTTCCAAAAGTTTGCAACTTAGTTTGCCGCATTGGTTTTGTCTGCAAATTTATTAATGGATTACCAAAATGTGTTCCAAATGTGTGCCGTTTACTGCCGTGCCCATTAGGATTTGTGTGTAAAATAGTCAACGGAAGACCAAGATGTGTCCGAATTATTTGCAATTTATTCTGCAAAATCGGTTTTGTGTGCAAAATTGTCAACGGTAAACCAGCATGTGTTCCAAGAGGATGTGCCTTAAAACGTTGCCGCATTGGTTTTATCTGCAAACTTGTTAATGGATTGCCTAAATGTGTGCCAATCTTATGCAAGTTGCTCCGTTGTCCATTAGGATTTGTATGCAAACTTATTAATGGAAGACCTCGATGTGTTCCTATTTTATGCAGTTTAATACGATGCCGCTTCGGCTTTATATGCATAATTCTCAATGGAAAACCAACATGTATTCCTAAATGCATACAAGATGTAACAAAGAAATCAACACGTAATTTTGGATATAATTACAAATGAGCTAGCTTTGATTATTTTATAGGTCCAACAAAAGGAAGCACAACTCCGGAACATACAACTACTACAACCACCACAACTACCCCTCCATCCACTACTACTACTCCTCCATCCACCACAACTACCCCTCCATCCACTACTACTACTCCTCCATCCACCACAACTACCCCTCCATCCACTACTACTACTCCTCCATCCACCACAATTACTCCTCCATCTATCACAACTACTACAACCCCATCCACTGCTAACCCATCCACCACAACCAAACCATGCACTAAAAAATGTTATCATGGTTATGTATGCCAATTTAACAACTATGGACAACAAATTTGCGTTCCAATTCCATGGTAAAATTTGAGGTGATTTTAATTTGTTTATACTTGGTCTTATGATATCTTATAAATTTAGATATGTACAGATACAGCAAATAAATCATTGGAAGAATCATTAAATTAAAAACAATAGAAATTGGAGATAATCTTATTCAAGATAAAAATAATTATTTATGTTAAATAATATGTACATATATCTCCATGATAAAATTATTTAGTAAAGTATTAATTTCCTAATAGGCAAATCTCTTTCTTACCCATTAGCAAAGATTGGGAGCAGCCTCAACATTTGATTAATTTATATGTGCAATATTTGTCAAGGTGTTTTTTATATATACCTACTTTGAAATTCCTAAAGTTCCTTGAAATTCCTAATTTTGAACAAAGCCAACTATCATAAACGGGCAAAAAATAACAGTATTGGGATCCTTGAGCACTGAAAATCCCAAAATATCATTCGTAAATATGAATATACAATGCAAACAAAATTGGAATATATCTTATCAAAAAAGTCTTATAATTTTCCAAAAAAATTTTAAACAACAGATTTCTCAAACAATGCCAAAATATCTACAAAATCTTAGTGAAAATATGCAAAATATGAAAAAAATGTACAGATTAGTTAATACAAATATGGAAAAACGGAGGATATCAAGGGATCTGAGATGATATAGGAGATCAAGGGTATAGAAATGGATTAATAGATGATTTGTATAAAGGATAAACATTTGGAGAGATACCGGTGGATTAAGAGAATATCAGTTAATATATAGGGTACCATGGTTTCCGCGAATCTGAGCTCCATTTTAGAAGCCATCAAATGTTAAATCACGTTTTTTGAGCTTCTTTCATTGAGAAATATCACAACCTACAAAATGTGCATTTGCATCTTGTGTGCTTCGGTATTCATGCAAATGATGTTTCGTGATCCCTAATCATAAAATTCAAAAAACAGCAGCTGATTTTATTTATATGATTGAAATAATGATTTACATAATTCATCAATTTAAGATAAACAATAATATTTATTTTTAAATTTGGGCAATCCTAAACAATAACAAAAAACGAAAACAAGCAAATCTTAATAACTATTTTGTATAAATAAAAACCGAACTATTGCTTTAAAATAATTCAAAAATAATTCATATTCTAATTAATGAGGGTAATTATATTAATTACTCTTGAGCTTTTCCTGTTTTTAAACTTGAAAGGATCATCGGCAGAAAGTAATATGAAACTTTTAAAGCCAATTAAGTGTTAATCTAATTTACAGCACCTCCAGAAGATCTTTGCGCTGGAAAACGTTGCCCCAATGGTTTTGCTTGCACAATATTAATAAACACAAATGGAGATAGATGGGGATCATGCCAGCCTAACAGTCAGCTTATTTTTAATTGAAAATTGGGCATTGTTAAATAATTAAGAACCTCCTACCATCATTCGGGAGAACCTCCCATCATTAGTAGAATGATGTGTCTTGTCAATAAACGATAAAGTTATTAATGGAGAAATGCCAACTCGCTCAACACGAAATGCGAAAGAGCTGTTTAACTCGAAGATGAAACTTGCCGTTAGGAAATCCTAAGCAGAATCATAAAATCCTAAAAATCCTAAGCTATTTCACGATAAATTTTAGCTTCGGACTTGCTGAGGGTTTATAAATTTATTTAATATTTACTCAAAACAGTTACACTACATTGCGGAGAAGGAGAAGAAGAAGGACATTCATGCCCCTTTTGTGAAGCTACCTGTACAGTAAAAACCCCTACTTGTCCACCATATTGTTCTACAATGGTCAAGAGGTGTTTATGTAAACCAAACTTTGTCAGGGTTGATAAATCTAGATGCATTCCGATTACTTTCTGCCCTCCTCCAATACGTATGAATGTCTTTAGATATCAAAATCTCTTAAAATCTTTCAAGCCTGCTGTGATTCAAATAATACATGCAGAATTTGTGAGCTGGGTACAATATGTGCAACTATAATAGGACTACTTAAAGCTGGATGTATTGAAGTAACTCAAATACTGGAGTTAGAATTATGAAAAATGCCAGATCCCTTTCGGGATTTTAAAATTTTTTCTATCCGAACCGGATTTCTCGGATCAAAATACCAAAAATAAGGAAATTCGAAATCGCACATAATGTACCGAGTTCAATATACCTATCACAACAATACCTATCACAATAGGCTTGAAAGATTTTAAGAGATTTCAATATCTAAGGATCACTCTTGATCCCCCAAATCACCAATATCTTCATAATCACTCTAAATCTCTCGTAATGCTTGTTGAGAAGCATCAAGGATATCGAGGGATATATTGGGATTTTATGGGATTATGGTGGATATCGGTTGATTAAGATAAATATCGAAAGATTTATAGAAATTAGGAGGGATATTGGTGATTTAGAAGGTGGACAACGAGAGATTTAGAGTGATTTTGAGTGAATTGGGGGATCAAGAGTGATATTCCTCCTATACGTAGGAATATTTTTAGTTATCAAAATCCCTTAAAATCTTTCAAGCCTGCTGTGATTTGTATAATTTATGCAAAATTTGTGAGCTTGGTACATTATGTGGAACTGTGATAGGAGTATTTGGAGCTGGATGTATTCCAATAAATTTAATACGAATTTAATTAATGTTTATATGCAGAAGGCAAATTTCAAATTTTAATTTCAGTCAAATTTTATATATTATAATAAATCCAAGGTAATACAATTATTTCTCGTATATGTCCACTCAATTTTACTGATTAGAATGTTGAACAAGCATCTGAACCATTTCTTGAAACTTTTCTTTAGTTTCATCATCTGGAGCATCATCCACTCCCTGTTTAGCTATATCCAAGGCGTTCTTGCCTTCATTGTTCGTTTGGTTAACGGATGCCCCTTTTGATAACAACAACTAGAAAATAGTAAAAATAGTTAGGAACCGAATAAATTTAATTTTAGATTCAAGTGATTGCCCTTATTCACACTTAAACCATTCAGTAGTTGGAAAATTGGAGGTAAATCCATGTCGTCTACTTATATTTATTGTTTATCTATTCCTATTAGATCATTATTTGAAGGAATAGTATGATTTTGTTATGAGCTTCCAAGCATACTCTAACCCATGTAAATGAGTTATCTCCGAAATGAGGGACAGGAAAGAGTGTCTTTCTGTAATTCTTTAATGGGTATTCTTGATTATCTCCAAGACAGACTCTTCGTGTTGATAAGGGATGTTAGTGAGTAGTGCCTGAGGACTTGTATCCAGAAACCACTTTATCCTCAAACCTTAACAATTTCTGTAAGACCAGCCATAATAGCCATTTGGAGAGGTGTCGTTCCATTTTTCTCGTCTTTTTCGTTTACATCAGCCCCACCCGAAATTGAATTTAGAATGCTTCCAAAGTCACCGCCTTGGACTGCACCAGCTAATTGTTGAAGCAATCCCTAATTATTTTTGACATTTTATCAAATTTAAAAATTTTTTACATTCCCTGCACCACTCGAAAGAAGTGATTCAAAAAGTTGGCCAGCGTTGAACATTTTTGAAGGCGAAAATTAAGAAAAATAGGCTAAATTTATTTTATGAAAAATTTGTTTAAGCAGGATTATTTGGGTGATTAAAGAGAGAGAGAGACGAAGGTGGAACTGAGAGATAGAAGAGGAACAACAAACCTTAGAAAATTGAGATTTCAAAAAAACTCTCAGAGAGACTAAGGAACTGCAAACAGACTAGGACATGGATACGGATATGGATACAGATATTGTAAAAATGCCTGCGGATATCCGTCTGTATCCGCCGTAAATATTCGGATACGGATACCAAAATCAGTTCCATGTCCTAGTCTGTCTGCAGAGGGCATCGATTGATTCAATAAAAAATCCACTCCGATCAGTAGACGATCGGGCGATCTCTAATACATCCAAAGGAGTATGAGATAATAATTATCTTTTTTTTCAATGCCACATTTGTTTTTGAATATCACCCTATTTTTATGAAACATTGGCTTAAACCTGTGTTTCATCAAGCCCATAGGATATTTTTAAAGGATTTCTTATCTTCAGTTAAAGAATGTTTGTTTAAAAATGATCTTCAAACTTATAAATTTTCAAAAAGAAATTTGAGAACACTCTTAAAATAATTATGAGCAATAAGTAAGTATTATATAAGTATGAGTAATATTTTGAGTATTTTTGCTCTCAAAATAAAGCTTTTAGTAAAATATAAAAGCATTTTTAAGCTTTAGTCTTTTCAAAATCAATATAAAAATAAAATAATAGCCAGCTGGTGAAACCTTGTTCTATTTAATGTTTGAAGTATTCCGCATGAAAATAGGTCAAGCATTACGAGCGGAGGTTGAGGGAGATACTCAAAAAAATTAAAAACAAAAATTCAAACAATTATTTATTGAAAATACAACACAAATAAGTTGTAATAAATTTAAAAAATTTAAAAAGAATAAATTTAAAAGGCAATCTCGAGTGAATTCAAAGGAAAGAAAAACCGGTTTTTTTCAATTTTAATTAAATAAAGATTGATTAAATATTTGTCATAAACAGAAAAATTAAAAAAAAACATTTAAATTAAAATAAAAATTAATTTTTAATAAAAAATTAAATCAAATAAAGATAAAAATACAGCTGAAATATCCTTCTCCGTTCACTCAATATACAGTAATCCTTCGTTTGGATGATCCTCTTAAATAACAAGCAAAATTTCTATTTTATATTTCTTCAGGAATTAATTTTAAATTTAAATAAATTTAAATTAAACATTGTTTTAAGAATTAATTTTTAATTAAAAATTAAAATTTAGATAAAAATACAGCTGAAATATCCGTCTGGGTAAAACCCGAATAATAGCGCGGCCATAAGGGCCAAGTCATAACTTGCTAAAGAATTTCTGTCCTTATCAATTTTGTTACCTATCTCTTTAGCTCAATGAGAGGAATCGTTTAATACTAAATTTGGAAAGATTCGGAAATCTTAAAGCAAGTTATGGCTTGGCGACCTTATGGCCCTGCGACTATTCGCGCGTGTCCCTATCCGTCTCCGTTCACTCAATATACAGTAATCCTTTGTTTTGATGCCCCTCTTAAATATCGAGACAAATTTCTTTTTTAATACAAATCTATTCAGGGAAAGTTTAATTAATACAACTGAAAATTCTGTGTTCCAGTTCACTCAATATACAGTAATCCTTCATTTTGATGCCCCTATTAAGCATCAAGACAAATTTTTATTTTACAACATCTACCTATTCAAGAATTAATTTTAAATAAATTTAAATTAAATAAAATTTCAAAATTTATTATTGATTCTAAATTAATGTTTACCTCTCAAAAATCTTCCCGTAAAGGGCATCTTGGCATATGATTTAATAAAGAAAGATTTAGCATGTGAGGAGATGCTTAGCATTTAATGAGTTGCCATTGAAGTTGTTAAGGCGTGAAAAGGAGAAGGGAGATAGGGAGGGAAAAAGGGAGGAAGGGAAGGAAGGGAAAGAAAGAGGGATGAAGGGGGGATATATGTACATAGAGTAAGGTGAAAGGGTAATGGAGGGCTGGGGAGAGGGAGTGTTAGAAAGTGTTAGAAAGCAATTATTCATTAATAAAGTCTTTTTTTTATTTAGTGTCCGCACCAGCGTGGATGGAGGAGGAATTTTTGGCAAGACATCAGCTACTTAGAGGAGGAGGGAGATGGGTTGTGAGTGAGGGAAGAGGGGTGTGGTGAGCAGGAGAGATAGAAGGAGGGATAAGTAAGATAAATTTTTATCCCCCCTCCCTCTCCCCCTCCCCCCCTCCCATCCCCCATCACCCTTCTACAAGACCCTCATTCTTGACAGGCAATTCCCCACCTATTTTAAAAATTCATTTAGAATTTTAAATTTTCATAGAGTTAATTTATTTTTAATAATAAATTAAAATTTATTATAGCAACTTTTATAAAGTTGTTTTAACAAAATGAGGAAGTTTGTCAATATATTTTGTTTATTATTGCTAATTTTAATTCTCAAAAGAAAATCACAGGTTCAAGCAAAAGGTAGTTGATGACAATTTTTCTCGCAATAAACAAACCCATGTAGGAAATTGGTATTTAGGAAATATGGTACGAAATTGTCAAATAATATTGTAATTCAAAAGTTTTTGGGAGTAATGCTTAAAAAGCTTTAATACTCATTGGCCAAGCAAATTTAAATAGAATATCGTAACACTATGCTTATCTAGTATTGGGGGTAGCCGAAATGAAGGGACCTGGAGAGAGTTAAGTATGAAGAGAAGAAGAAATTGATAAATTTTTATCCCCAGTCCCACCCCTACAAGACCCTCATTCTTGACAGAAAATAAAAGGAGCAGGGGTCTGGCTGACAAAAAATCCGATTTAGGGAATCAGGTCAACTAGAACCATTGATAGGCAGATATGCAGCTAAGGAATATTAATGGAACTTCTGAACAACTTATCTTCCTTGGAATACTTAAAATTTTAATAATTTCTTAAAATTTCCCTAATATTCAGATAATTTGGATTTTTTGGCCGAATATTATTCAAAAACATTTATTGAGGATTCTGAAAATAAAATTGAAATAGATTATAAAGTTTTTTATGAGAAGTCAATTTTAATCTTGGATTCAAAAATTGAAGAAATTAGTATACAGATTAAGAATAAAGTTGCTCCTCCAAAGAAAGCAAGCAGTAAAAGTCGTGGCAAAAAGAAGCCAAAGGGAGGGGGTAATTTTTAAATTTGTCTAGTAAGGATGTGCGTTCGTCTTTAGCCAAAATTTAGCCTTTTTGGACTTCCGTCTTTCGCTTCTTAAAATCCGTTTCGGCACATCTCTATTAACTATTCGGATATATTAGGATATTTAAAAATTCTTTTAGCAAGCTCGACAAGTCAAACAACTGAGGCAACTTCTGAACTTGATGAAAATTTTGAAAAATACAAGAAATTACGAGATAAAATAAATAAAGTACTCATTTAAAATTAATATACTATCACGGGGATATCTGTAATACCACAAGGATTTTAAAGAATTCACTTATCAATCGGTTAGAAAAGATGTGGTGTATTGAGACAGACTGGTCTAGGTTCAAGGTTTGCTGGCTGATATTGGGAGATAAAAACCACTGAGGCAACTTCTGAGCTTGAAATAGGTTAGGATCTCACAAAGGGTCTCAAGGCTCATACACACCGGACTATTTACAATCTTAAGGGGGTGGGTCCGAGAAGTCTAGTGATAATCTCACGACAATTCAGATCAGATAAAACCAACTCCGATCACTTATAATTCACAATAAATAATAATCTCTAATAATTTACAAAAATTCGAATATTAATCTATTTTACCTAAGGAAATTGAAAATTTGGAAAAGTCTCCAGGAAAAGAATCAACCCCTGAGTCGAATTTCTCCTCCAAAGGAGAAATTATGGCATTGGATAATGAGAAGGATAATTTAGCATTTGCTTTCCTTCACATAAATGAAGTTAAAAAGTTGTTGTTTAAAGAAGATCAGCCATTTAAAAAGTCTGATTCAAATGTTTTTGCAAAAGAATTTTACAAATTAAATGATCAAAATTTAATTAATGTAAAGGCAAGAATGCGAAAATTCTTGGGAAATGAAAATATGTTTATGCATTTGGAAATGATTTTTCCTGTGCAAATGAGGATTGGTGAGAGAATAATTTAAAGTTATAATTAAAATTTCTTTAGGGGTTGAGAGAAGAAAATATCCCATCTGAATTTAAATGATACACCATAATTTGAAATACAGTGTGAGATGATGATTCGAAGGGGGGGGGGGATAAGAGTAATAGGGTTTCACAGAGGGTGATAGGGTCTAAGAGAGGGGGTTTATTAACTACCCTGGGTAATTATTGTTTCGACCTTCTGTTGGAAGGAGTAATTAATCAAGGGAGGGCAATTATATGAGTATGAACTTGAACGTGTTTTAGGGCAATTGATGGGGGGGGGGGCAATTATTGTTCTTATCGCTGGAGGGGGTGATTAATAGAAGTGGGGTAACTATTTAAAGGAGGGCAATTAATGTAGGTATACGATATTTACAATCATAAGGGGAGGGGGGGGGGGGGTTCGAGAAGTCTTTTGATAATTTGAAGACAGCCTAAAATCATACTATATATTCTGATCTTCTAATAATTACACTATTATAGATTTGCTTGATTTGGAATTTAAAGCTTATCTCTACAGTCTAAGTATACTTAGTGAGATAAATCCAATCAAAGTTGTAGATATAGAAGCTGGACTAAGATTATCAAAATTATTCGAAATTGGATTAAAAGATATTGGATTAAAGGATAAAACTGAAAAGGATGAGAGAATAAAATCGGAAGTGTCAACGACTACAGTTGAAGAATCGGGAACTAGTGAAGAGAAGCAAGAAAAAAAGGTAGTGGTTTTTATGTCTTTTAGAGAGTTGGGATGTTCTGAGAGCTTGAATATACATGGTTGTTCAGAGAGACAGAGAGAGAGAGAGAGACTTTTAAAGTTCTCTTACAGGTTTAGACGGATTAGACTTTGCTACTAGATGGATATTAAGAGCGAGTTTAATCCCGGGCAGGATTCGATCCTGCGACCTCCTGGATCTTAACCCCCCCCCTAGTAAGCGTTTTAAATGCTAGCCAGCTGAATCCTTCTCTTCCTTACAGGATAAAGCAAAAATGGAATATACCGTAAATGCTCTAATAGAAGCACAGTGCTTCTATTTTTCGATCCCCTCGTAGGGTGTGCTTATATTGGAGACTGTGCTTCAATTGGAGACTGTGCTTGTATTCTTCGATTTATTTTTCATTTTTTAAAGAAAATTTATACCCTAAATAAAACAAAACAAAAATGAAATTTCAATTGAATTTACAGATTTTCATAAAAAATTTTCTAACTAACTGGCTTCATAAATTTTTTGCGATCGAAAATTTTCATAATTTTCGGATTCCATGCTGAAAGGAACGAATTCTGATCTCATCTAGCCCAGAAAATCTTATGCCTCTTGTACTCATAAATTTTCATTGGACGCACAAACCTTCATTGAACCAGAGCTTAAGACTTTCCAGCGAAGTACTTTCCAGACTAGGACTGGCGAGACTGAGAGATATTCGATATCTCCATCTAACCATATCAAATGCATTGATCGCAAAAAACCTCTACGATATCAAATCCCTGATATCACACTTAATCCCCTGATATATCACACTTAATCCTCTGACCCTCCGGATTTCGATTCGAAAGATCCGGTCCGGACTAAGAATTTGAAACCCGGATACCGAATCCGGTATTTATCAAATGTCAAACTCTAATTTAAACAATAAAAATGATGATGTGCTTTTATTCGGCATACTGGGGGTGTGCTTTTATTAGAGACTGTGTTTGTATTTTTCGATCCTCTCGTAGGGTGTGCTTATATTAGAGATGTGCTTCAATTGGAGATGTGTTTTTATTAGAGCATTTACGGTACCTTTGTGAATTGCTTGAAATACCTAACTAAACATTTTTTCAGGGTAGTAAAAAGAAAAAGAATAAACAAGAAAAAAATCAAGAAAAAACGTGTTTGTCAGAATTTTTTAAAGAGGTTTTCGAGTTCTTCGAAAGCAGTTCAAAGAAATTTCTAAAAGAGCATAAGAAACTAGATGTTCTAAGTGAACGACAAGCTTCTCTAGAAGAACAGCAAAAAGAGTTTATTAGATTTCTAGGCTTGAGATACTGTGATGAAGTTGAGAAGAGTATAAAACAAAAGCCAGGTGGAATAAGTAACACTAAAAAATACTCTGATCAAATTATGGAAAGCCTAAAAGTCGAGCTCACTCGGGATTTGTTAGAAATCTTCAATAACAATGATAAATTCCGAGAAGAATATAAATTGCTAGAAATAAAAGGTGCAAAATGGAAGATAATCAAATTTCTTCAAATTGAAGAAATTTTAGAAGAAATTTTTGAAAAACCTAAAAAGCACATGGATGCTTATAATCTGCTTAAAAATGGTATTTTGTATATATTACGGTAATCCCCTATATGATGTCTGAGATCTGAACCATTGTTTAGAAATTTCTATTTATATGTTTAGGGGGGTTTTCTAGACTTCTTGTTTCGAACCAACTCTTCTGCACTAATCTAAGCATTTTGAAATCTTGAATTCCGCGAAAATTCATGTTACGATTGACCTAAACTCCCATGCTTGCTTCTAGTTCAGTTTTCTTTAGAGTTGAGCGTCCTCCCGGTTGAAATAATGATCCTGATCCCGTTCTCGATTCGAAAAAAACCGGGATATCCCGCGCGGGCCCGACCGGGATCCCGATCCCGCTCAACCCTAGTTTTCTAGACTATAAGGTTTATCTATTAGCGAAAACCATAGAATGATCACTTTATCATAGATATTATCATAGATTTTTAAGTTGAATTAAGGGGCGCTTACAATTTATTTCCAAACTAATCTTATTTAACTTTAACAGAGCAAAGCGACGAGCAAATCCTCAACATTTTATCGCAAATTTATCTGGATTATCTAAAAGATACAAAGGGTAAAGAAGAAAAAAGACAAATATCTTTAGATATTTTAATGTCAATATACAGTATGAATAATCAAATGTTGACTGAATTTCCAAAGACCTCAAAAAATAGTTGGGAATATTATGTGAATATGATGCTAATATTTGTCAGTAAAATCTTTACTGAAACTCCATCAGATATGATGTCAACATTTGTTTTATACAAAAACATTTTATACATGATTAGAAAGTGTTCAGAAGAGGAAAAAATGACTCAAGATGTTCCAAAGCTGGAAGGACCATCATCCTTAGAAAGGACGGAATCAGATAAAGGAGCAGATTCCAAAGCTGATATAGATCCTGAAGGTTTCGGCTGCTGTTCCCATCAGAGGTGGGTCGGAATTCCGATTTCCGATTTCTGACGTTTTTTTCTTCCGATTTCCGAAAAAAAATT
The DNA here is from genome assembly GCA_036172955.1 of Meloidogyne arenaria. NCBI lineage: Eukaryota > Metazoa > Nematoda > Chromadorea > Rhabditida > Meloidogynidae > Meloidogyne > Meloidogyne arenaria. The sequence continues at coordinate 3,780,305 of JARQAB010000033.1, read as the reverse complement.
TGATTTCCAAGTTCCGACATCTGAGCTAGTTCCAATTTCTGGCTCTTCCTATTTCCGACACTTTTGACTGTTCCGACCCACCTTTGGTTTCATTAGCACTTTTAATATTTTCGAATTTTAGAGGAAGCTTCAAAGCCCGATATTATGGTGGATAGAATGGTTAAATTAATAGAAGAAATTAGAAAATCTAGACCAAATATTAATCCTTTGTTAGTTTTACTTGACAAAAAAACACAGGAGGAATGGTTAAAGTTCAATCACCAAAAAACAATTGAAATTATTGAAGAGAAAAATGAAGAATTTAAAGGAGAAATTGAAGGCAATTTTTAAAATTTATCCATTTTAAAGAATACTAATCAAAACTTTTATAGGCTTAAAGAAGACTAGCGATGGTAAAAAACGATTGCGTCATCTTCAGGGATCCAAAACAAGCAGGAGCATTGATGTAAATTTTATTAGGGTTGTTTCACAGAGGGTATTGAGAGGGAGGGCCGAGGGGAAAATTTCAGTTTTAGGGATGTCAGCTCCAACTGAGAGGGAAGGGAGACGAAGACGTTGAGAACGTTGACGTTGAGGACGGGGAACAGAACTAAATTTAATTTTTGGTTTGGAGGGGGGGGGGGTGGGTGGGGGAGAGGAGAGGAGAGCGGGAATTTCAAATATGTCCCAAATTCTCTGACCTTTGAGGATACAACCATAAATTTTATTATTTTATTTAGCTTTATAGAAATTATAAATTTAGAGCGATTCAACTCCACCTAATAGTCCTACAAGTATCTATGAATTAAAATACAATGTTACAGGTAATACCTATTAATTCTTATTTTTAAATTAAAATTAAATTAAGAAGAAAAAATGTCAAAATATATAGAAAATTTTGAAAAATTTTTTAACGCGCAAGATAAATTAGAAGAACATGCACAGGTTGTAGGTGCTGATGGTCTATTTTGGTATTTTGGTATAGGAATTCAAAATTTGCTTTGGGTGAGCATAAATTAAGATAACATAATAATAAAACCAAACTCCTTTTTTGAAGTTGGATTAGCGGATATAGTGAAATCCTTTAATACCATCTGCTTCCCCGAACATTTTCGGATTCAATAGCGGAATCAAAAATTCGCCGAGAAACTGGATTTTTCGATAGGATATACGGATCCACAAACTTGATTAGAACTAGACCAACGGGAGGGAACAAAAACCATAAAATCGAAACAAATCCTTGGTTCTTCGGTTCGGTTCGTATGGGTTATGAGCAGACAGCCTTACACATGATTTTCCTACTAATTCAAATTTTGGAGGATTTGCGATTGTTTTTTCTATTTAAAAATTTAAGGAGTTAAACGAAGAACACTCTGAAATATTAAACTTACAAGCCGAATGGTTAAAACTTGATGAGGAAATATTAGCAATTAATCCTAAATTAAAAAAGATTGTTGAATTTTTCCTTGACAAAGTTTTGACGAATTCCAAATTAAAGCTGATTGAATGGTGGAATGAACATGTTAAGAAAACAATCGTATGATATTTAAATTTTAAAAATTATACATACATATCTAGAAATAGTTTTGCTTTTGACACCGTGCACCAATCCCCTTTCCAGAAAAATTTTTCAGATTATCACCCCCCCCCCCCCCCCCCCCCCCCCCCCCCGAAACAAATCGAAAACCCCGTTTGCCGTCCTGAGCTCAGAGATTAATGTGTTCGGCCGCTTTACTTTCATAAATTAAACTAAATCACTAGAGAATCAGACAAAAAATAAATCTCATCTTAATTTGCAGAATAAAATGCCACAAGTAGGTTTAATTGATGAGGAACTGCTTACTTCTTCTGATGAGATTAAGGGATCTAAAAAAGCATTTGAACGGCTAAAGAATACTTATGTAATCCTTTAATTATTTAAACTTTTAAAAATTTAACCAAAACTAAATATAGGTGCATAATAATATTGCGTTTTACTACCTTGATTGGCTTATCCGAAAATCACCAGAAATTAGTAATATGATTAGACAACGGAACAATGAAACTTCAATTATGTCTAGTTCAAGTTCAAATGTTTATCTTTATAAAAGTCGAAAGGGTCGATTACTTCAACTTTTAAATGATGAAAATTTGATAAAATTGGAAGAAAAATTTCCAACAATTCTGCATATTGGTTAATATATTTATACTAATATTTGACGATCTCATTTTACAGAAATCTTTAGGCTTAAAAATTTGTGTATACTTAAAATAAAGTGACATATAAGTTCCAAACTAGTTCCAGGCGTTTATTAGTTCCGTAGTTCTAGTTCCAAACTAGTTCCAGTCGTTTACTAGTTCCGTAGTTCCAGTTCCAGGCATTTACTAGTTCCTTAGTTCTAGTTCCAAACTAGTTCCAGGCGTTTACTAGTTTTGTAGTTCTAGTTCCAAACTAGTTTCAGGCGTTTACTAGTTACGTAGTTCTAGTTCCAAACTTGTTCCAGGCATTTACTAGTTCCTTAGTTCTAGTTCCAAACTAGTTCCAGGCGTTTACTAGTTTTGTAGTTCTAGTTCCAAACTAGTTCCAGGCGTTTACTAGTTCCGTAGTTTTGGAACTGGAACTAATACTAATTAGTTCCGGAACTGGAACTTTGACATCGCTGCCTTCCACCCAAAGACAACTCCTTTCACTTTAGTTCAGGATGAAGTTTAAGGGTGAACTAAAAATTTTTTTTTAATTTTTAGAAGATATGATGGACGCTACACGTTTCTATCTTTATCGAAAATATTCTAATCCCAAGCTTGGCACTAAAGAATCGGAAGAAGTAGAGCTGCGCATTGTTGTCCCTTTGATGTTACATAAAATTTTTGATAGGCTAATGAATATCAAAAGCAAACATGTCAATTATGATAAAGAAGTAAGATTTATTAGTAGTTTTCCAATGCCGCTTCAGGTCCTTCTGTGGAATTTTTTCTGGAAAAGTTTTGAAAATTCAAGGGCTTTAGTTAAAGGACTTTAGAATAAAAATTTAAACTGGTTTACGTTGTATTTCGAACTGACAGGATCATGAGCTAGGATCATGAGCTATAGTCAGTAGTCTCAGGATGTCCAGGCTTAGGATGTCCAGGCGTCAGGATGTCAAACTTTTTACCCCTGTCCTACCGTACTAGACACAGAAAATTACAGTACAAAAATAGATAAGTTTTAATCTTGTGTACATATTCAGATTGAAGATCGTATTCAAACGTTCAAGAATATAATCATGAATGTCAATAAAAATGAAAAAATTTGCACACCCCGTGCTGTGTGTTTGATCCTTAATTTTTCAAAATATATTAAAGATGTTGAACAAATGTAATTTTAAATAGAAAAATATTTAAATTAAACAATTTTAGAGGGTCAGAAAAATATTTGGATAAATTTTTAAATTGGAAACACGAAAAAATATGCCATGAAACATCACAACTTGACAAGGCTTTAGAGCAGCAACGGAAAAGTATGACGGAAGAACATGAGAATTTTTTAGATAAAAAAGTGGCAGATACTGACAACAAATATTCTCAATTGTTTAAAGTTGAGATAAGCATATATCCTGGGAGTTCTACAAAAATGGCAAAACTTATTCCTCATTATAAATCTATGGGTGATGTACAACCTGATGATTGTAGGACAATTTTATAATTATCTTAATGACATAATAGAGCCAATTCTTATAGAATTGGAAGTCCCCCCTTATTAGAGGGAGGGCTTTATTATGGACCTCCTCTGGGCTCTTCTGGGCCTCCTCTTCTGGGCCGTTCCTTATTAGAGGCCCAGTTAATGAGACAATTGAAAAATACGACGGAATTTTATCAAAATTTTTTAAGTATTTTACGATGATATTATCGCCAAACACCATTGCTTCAACGCATTTAAATACGATAAAGATAAGCTCCTTAATATTGCCAGTCGAATAGCTTGTCGAACGATTATGTGGGCTCGTTGGATAAATGTGTTATTGAATTTGGAGGAAAGACCTAAGGATGAAGGACTGTCTAGATCTCATTTATATAGAGCTTGGATAAGACAGAGGTTGCCATTACAAAGCAAATTAGATGAATTATTTGTGTTGGATATTTCAAGTTTGGAAAAGAAAGAGGAGGAAATGGCACGGATGCAGGTGCTTTAGACCGTTAACTACCGTTTTATCTCTATTCAAGTGTCTCTCCATTTAAATGCTTACTGTACACCTCTCCTTTTCATTGTCCCTCCAATAGAATGCTCCTTTGAAAGTTGATTGAAAAATTGGATTCCCGGCCATCTTATTGATAAGCTAGTTCATAACAAGGTCCAAAACTTTGTGGAATTGTAAATTAAGTAATTCATGTGAATGGATCAATGTGGAATTACTCATAAATTTTAGGCAGATCTAAACGAATTTGTACTTGAACAGCTTGATAAATTCATTGTGTTTGGAAATCCTGACGAAATTCTAGATAAATGGCGAGAGATAGAAGGAGGCAAAGAACATAAAATTGAATGGAATTTTGAAGAATATACGAAACACATTAATTGGATTAAGGGCAAAGTTACAGAATTTTTGATATATTCAGTATTAAATCCGCCCGACATCGATGCTATTGAACCCGAGAAAAGACAATTTAAAAATATACAGCACATTCTTTTGATCGGTGGGTCGAGATCAAAGCTTTCCTTTATAATAATAAAAATTAAGAGCTGCCGAGATATCCAGAAGTGAGAGAAGCATTGAGAGATTTTGTTGGTTATTCTGGAATTGTCAGAATGATAAGAGAATTTCGATGGAAAGCAGAAGTTGAATACTTTGGGATAATTAGAGAAGAAATGGATAAAGTAATACAAAAGGAAGAGGAAGCTCAAGTAGATCCGGATGAAAGAAGAGGGCATAGATGGATGATGGAAGGTTTTGAAATTGCCTCTGAAACATCTCAAGGATCCAGTGCGACAAAGTTAAAGAAAAAATCCAAATTTATTAAAAGAATAAGATCAAAAAAATTATTTCCGGGAGAATCTAAACGTGACCGGAAAAAACAATTGAGGAAGGAAAAAAATTCAGAAAAAGAAAAATTTTTGGAAAGAATTAGGGCTCGAAAAGGAGTGCAGCAAGAGGATGATTCGGGTTAATTTTGAATAAACTTTACTGAATTGTAGCCCAAAGGCTCCTAGACGCTTAATAATCTATTAAGGATCTATCATACTTGATTGTATCCTTTGCTTCCACATTTATGGAAACTTGATAACCTCTCTATAGTATTAGACGTTAATATAGTCCCTTTTTGGTATTACAGGAACTATAGTAAGCAGGAATGTTCAATGTTATAAATTCAATATCCGTATCTTCCCCGTTTTTTTTTCAAAATTTAAATCCTAATCCGTAAGTATGATAGTCAATACAAGGCACACAATCATCGAACTCGTGTCTCACACAATACAATTTATCTTAATAAAATATTTAAAATAATCGGCAAATAATTTATAATTTTAATAATTTTAATTTTATAATAATTTTCAAATAATAATTAATTATTTTATAGCTAAAACTAAAGAAAATAAATCTGCATTTCACGATGAAACTTTCCATAAAGATTTACAAAATTATTTGAAAACTGGAGATATCCAAAAACAAAATTTTGATCCAGTTTTAAAGGAACTTGAAAATACTTTAGATTTGGCAAAAGATTTAGTTGATTATGAAAATAAGGGAGAGATAAAATGGCTTAATGAAATTAAAGACAAATGGGATGGTAAAAAGATTCAGATTTTGTCGAGTGATATTGCTTCAATTAGTAATAATCTTGAAGGATTTCTGAATAATCTCAAAGATGAAATTAAAGAAAATTTGATGGTAAGTCTTATGAAGCATATAACCTTTTAGAGATAATGTAGCATATTCGTTGCTTGCCTAAGCTATAGTTAATGGATAAAACTGTTAAAGGATTTTCTATCCATTTAACAATTTATGTTATTTCTCGAAATTCCTGTGACATTACAATTATAATGCTTGCTTATAGTAGTAGATTGGATCTTTGCAAGCATGTAGCTATCGATAGGGACTACCGTATTTCCTGAATAGTACTCCCCCCTGAATTAGCACTCCCCCTTAAGTAATGACCTCCTTTGGAGGAGGGCAGAAAAGTAATACTCCCCCTTGAATTAGTACTCCCCCTTAAATAATACTCTTCTTTGGAGGAGGCTTGAAAATAGTACTCTCATTAGTACTATTATAGGAAATACGGTATAATGGTATATGTGCCAAGTTTTGTAAGAATGGTCCCAGCATAATTCCACTTTATTATAATATTTAATAGAAACTACAAATTATATTTAGATTCAAAAAGCTCTTCGTGAATATCATTCGGATTTACTAAACCACAAGCATAAAAAATGGCCAATCTCTCAAAAGGTTAAAAGAGAAATGACGGAAATTATCAAAAATTGGGTAAATTATAACGTCTAAATCTCAAAGAATTTTAAAATTAAAGATTCCTTGGTCTCATCAAAATAAGGACCAAACTGCTCCAAAAGGAATTGCAAAATTTGTATTATCCGGATCACATCGTCTTGGAGCTGCAACAATAAAGTCTGACATCGATGGGGTCATATTAGTTCCACGTAAAACTTATTGGCAAACACACTTTGAAAAGGATTTTTTTGGAAATTTTGATTGTATTTCGAAAAAATGTGTTGACAGAGAAATTAAAAATAATTCAGAAGACGACGTAAAGGAAGAAAACGAATCACTTTTTTGTAAATTATGTGAGGTATCAAGCAGACTTTTGAGTTATTTTAGCCTGACATATCGGATTTGACATATCGGGGTATTTCAATGTACGACTAGCTATCTCACACGGCCTACGGAAATGTGTATTGTATAGTAAATTGTCCTAAGACAAGGATTTCTGTTGTAGAACCAAAGTTAATTTTGTCACGCAATCCCAATGTATATGTCCGTCTCGTTATGCTTACCAATGTTGGGTCGGAATTCCTATTTCCGGCTCTTCCGATTTCCGATACCACTGACTGTTCCGACCCACGTGTGATGCTTACTATTACTTAAATATTTTTATTAAAGAACCCTTATGTTGAAAATCTGAGAAGAATTTATGGACGCGTTCCAATAATTCGCCTGAAATATGCCGGGTTTCAATTTGATCTGTCCTTTGCGACTCTCGATGAGGAATCGCTAAATAAATTATTTAAAGATGAAAATTCTTTAAATGTGAAAAATCTCGATGAAGCGATAGAAAAGTTTAGAGAGAAAATGCCAGATACGTTTTTTAAAGCAGATAATGCAACGATACTTCGATTGCGGTTAAATACACGTTTAGGAATGATTTTTGCGCTTTCAGGTATTTTCTCGGAATAAGATTAACAAAAAATACTTTTTAGGAGTGAGATCAACTTTGCGTTTTATCGAATTGCTTGATAGAAATATAGCAAAATTCAAACTGGCATATATTACAGTGAAGTTATGGGCGAGAAGTAAGATGATATACCTATATTTATTACCCTATTTTCCAAATAAAGCCTCAGGGGGCTTTGTTTTTCAATTATCCTCCAGACTGGGGGGCTCTAATTGGGAATGGGGCTTTATTTGGAAAAATACGGTATATTATTTTATATATAAATATTATTTTATATATATATATATATTATTTTATATAATATATATATATATAAATACGGTATATATTTATTATTATTCAGTAAATTATTTCCGAAAATGTTGTAACACTTAAATAGTTAATCCGTCCAATATGATTGGTCGATTCACCTGCCCCGACAGACCATGATTTTCGGGCCATCCCGAACAGGATCCTCGTATCATTCATGCCATCCTCCTCGAAAATCCATCGTAAAGCTTTCACCGATTGGTCTGGGACAAAAACTATCTCACAATACTTATGGTATTTAACGGAAATTGTATCACAATTATTCCAGGAAATATTACTAACGTTCATAATTAATAACAAATATCATAAAATACTCTTATTATCATTAAAGACCATTTCATATATGGCGGCAACTTTGGATTTTTAAATGGGTCTTCGCTTACGGTGCTAGTTAGCAAAATTGTTATAGAAAATCCAAATAATTCATTAATATCAATAATTATGGAATTATTCGAATATCTGGTTCAGTGGTTTGAACTTAAATCGAATGAGGAAAAAATAATTATGGTGGAAAATCCAATAGAATATGAAAATTCAAGAAAAGTTGTTGATTGGAATTTAGATAGAGAGCTTAAACAACGGGAAGAGCATTTTAAAAATTTGCTAGGGGAAGGATATGAGAAACATTCGGAAGTTGTATGGCCAATTACTTTGCCCGGATTTCCTACACAAAATGCTGGATTTAACATTAATAGCAGTACGGGTCTAATTATGAAAAATGAAATGGAAAATGGTAATGCTTTTCATTAGAGGCGGAATTTTCCTGTCAAATCCGCTTTCCTCTCAAACCCGCCTATCCAGATTCAAAATATTCGAAGGAATAACCAAAGTTAAGGATCAGTCAATCATTCAGTGGCTCGGCAAAGGTCCGAGGACCGTTCAAAAGAATAGTCAGTCTCGAGAATATGTAGTCCTTATAACAGGACCTCTCGAGGCCCCTCTCACTTTGGAAAATGTTCGGCCGGACTAACAACAATAATTTATTAGTATTCCCTTTACTTATTCCTGACTGATATAGAACTGTGTATGGATCCAGAGGGCTTCCTCATAATTTTAAGTTTTCTAATTTAATAACCTTCAGGCCTGGATAAATTTAAAACCTTGCAAAATCAGTTTAAAGAATTAATGGTGAATAAGAATATAGATAAATCAACAGATGCCGAACAGATATGGAAGGATTGGTTATATGGGGGAATATTTGAGGAAAAGTATGATACTTATTTGTCCATAATTTGTCACCATACTAAACTAAGCATCTACGGGCCTCAGTTTTGTGAATTTGCTGAAACCCGCATTCGACTTGGACTTTTATCAATTGTTGAACATCACAACCCGAACATTGAATATTGCCATGCATCACCAATACCGATAAAATATTTGGGGGGCGATGAACTTTGCCCCTTAAAATTCGTTGAGGATAAATTTTCAAAGTGGACTTGTACTGTTTGGCTAGTTGGAATTAAAGGAAGTATTGAGCAAGAAAAGATTGGTGAAATCACAAGCAAATTTAGTTCAGATATTTATAAGGATTTCCACAAGTCGAAAAGTGGGAAGAAAATAAAGCCATCACACAGAAGAAAATATAGACTCAGAACCAAGTATTTTCTGAAAGATGAGCTAAAAGACATTTGAGGGGAAGTAAGACGGAACTTACGGGATATGTATATAGCTGTGATATATCCGATGCTTTATTACTAACCTCAAATTTAGGATTATAATTTTTAGAGAACGTTTTAAGGAAAAAAAAGGAGAAGGAAAAATTAGATATCTTAATCTTGAACGTTCTCTATTTTTAAATTTTTACTAGGGATTTAAATTTGTACCGGTTTTAAAACTGTACGTTAACAACCCAAATTTTTACGCAAATTTTTATTTTAAATCCATTATTATATTATTTTTTTTGATATTAGGATAAAGTTTATGTTGGAGAATAATATTGTTTAACAAAGCTTTTTGGGTTATTCAATCAAATTTTCATCAAAAATTTTGATAGTGATTTAATTTAAAAAATTGTTTCTTCCCAATAAGTGCAGTCCGAAGAGCCCAGACTGAAGCACAGTCGACTGTGCCATCCATCCAGCAACGAGTTTTATTTATTTACTTATATTCTTTCTGCAAGTACGAGATTTACACTATGTATCATTGCTTGGTATGGCTCCGGGAGCTTTGAAACCCCGAAGCCGGAGCCAAGGGCTTTCAATATACATCTCTAATGATGGGTGGAATAACCAGAAGTGAGCAAAAGATGATAGGCGTGGAAAGAAGGAAGAGAATCGTACGATCCTCCCAGTCGGGCTCTAATACGTATACGACAATTTTGGAGCTTAGAAAATTCATTTACCTCCAATAAAGTTTATATTTTAAAAATCCAAATTAAAAAAACGGCCACTATATATGACGCCACCTAATAAAACGAACATGGCTCGATTTTTCTCAAAACTATATTTAGGGTTTTATTCAAAGCTCGGTTCAGAATTAATATGTTGTCTAATCTACAACATTAAACAGCAAAATAATATTTTACAAAAATAAATTTATGCAAAATTTTACGTTGAATTTTGTTGTATTTCGATGTATTACGTACGATCTATGGGTGTTAAAATATTTTGAATGGGTGACGTTTATTCCAAATTAATTTTATGTAAAATCCATTTGCAACGGAAAATTTGTATAACAAATGAAAACCACGAACAATCAGGAATTATTATCAATTTTTATCACTATTATCAATTGAAATTATTATTAATAATTAACTTTATTAGGGAATTTGCCAAATTATAGTTAAATTTAACTAGAAATGGCTTCATCATACAAATCTCCCCTTTCAATTGTTAATAAATCTTCCAAATCCAAAATAATCCCAACAGATATGAATACATCAACAACTAAAGCTAATGAATCTAAAAAATCCAAAAGAGAACCCTTTTTTGGCAAATTTAGATTTTGTATTGCCATTCTTCTTGGATTCACTACTTTTTCTTATACTTCATTAAGAATGAATTTAAGTATGGGAATGGTTGGTGAATTTATAAAAATTATTCTGAAATCCCTCTATAGGATTTCGTTATATACAGCGAAGCCACTAGCTGATAGAAGCTTATAGCCTAGCCTAGCTGTCTAGGAGCTCCCCCTGATAGGCACTTATGCTTGCAGGAAAAAGATTTGAAGAATAAGCTCTTAAGAACCATCTCTTTATAATGAACTATTATTCATTCACGTATAGAGATCGGAACTTGTCTTGATTCGGATCATCTTCCCGGGATATTCTTCCTGATTTATGTAGGGAAGAACCAAATATGAGTACATTCACTGATCTGGGGTTTTCTAAGACTCTTTTAAAATGAAAAACTCATCCCGGGCAAAGAAAATTGAATTGTAAACTGCAACAGGAAACAGGATTTACCCCAAAAATCTCAGAATTTATCTCAAGTTTAACAATCCACAGGTTTGTATGGTAAACTCAACGGCTATACATTTACGTGAAAGTGCTAACGACGAAAGTTCAGATGGAAGTAATTCATCTTTCAATGATTATGCACATAGAATACATTTGAAAAATTTGGCATATGCGGAAGAATGTGGCGATCGGGAGATAAAAACGAATATACATAGAAATTTGGGATATCAGGTGGAAACATGATATCCCCCTGAGTATGAAACTCTATTCTAATAATTATTGTAGGGTTCAATAGAATGGTCAGCCTCGGAACAAGCTAGGCTTTTCGCTGCACTATTTTATGGCGGTTTTATAACAATTTGGTTCTCGGGCTATTTGGCCGATAGATTTGGCCCAAAGCTTTTGATTGGAATAGCAGTTTTAGATATGTCTGTATGTTCGCTCCTTTCTCCAGTGCTAGTTGATTTGAATTATTATGCATTTTTTGTTGCAAGATTCTTGATGGGGCTTGGAGATGTAAGTATATACTTAACCAAGGACATGGCAAAAACTTATATCAGTCTGGAATCTTAACTTTAACGATGAATCCAAACAAGCCGTACACGTTAACGTTCTGAACTTCTAAATGCTTTTTTTCCGAATACCTGAGTCTTCCGGATATACAGATCTGCCATCAGCTGAAAATCTTTAAATATCCGGGCACTATAAGACTTAGATCCAACAACATCAGTGTCGTTATTTTAGGGCTTCATCTTCCCAACAGTAGCATCGGCCAATGCATGTTGGTCACCCCCAGCCGATCGTAGCATGATGTGGGCGGTATCCACAGTGGGTAATCAAATAGCTGCAGTTTTTGCTATGTTGTTTGGATCACAACTTTGTGCCATACAATTTTTGGGTGGATGGAGATTAATTTTTCTTAGTTTTGGTAAATTTATATAATTTTTTTGGCAATCGTATGTCAAATGCCATTTAAAAAAAGGTGCCATTGGAATGACAAGCTTTACATTATGGACTATTTTTGCTTCAAATAGCCCTGATGAAAGTAGCTGGATTGGTTTAAAAGAAAAACAAATGATAACTGCTAGCCTGACAGCAGGAGGATCTAGAAAATCCATTAGCTCTAGAAGATTAAAAACGGGAAAAGTTCCTTGGAGTAAAATGGCTAGAAGTTTACCTTTATATGCTGGAATTATTGCGCAAGTAAATACTTCATTTTGTACAACGTTGTTGCAATCTTATTTACCTACCTATTTGAAAGACTATTTGAAATTGAGTTTAAATGAAGTGAGTTTACCTATATTGTTTAGTTTGATTTATTGACGTGGACTGGATTCTGGGACTGTAGTCCAGGAAAAAACCCATGCTTAGGAAAAGCCCAGGAAGGTCAAAAAATTACAAGACCTGGACTCTGGGTACAGGAAAACCCGGGCCTTGGTTCAGCTGATCTCTAGCAGCTATAACCAGGCCTAGCATCAAAACCTGACAGTTCGTGAACGAGGTATTGAGTTGATATGAGCTTGCTTACTCTAGTCAAGACACCGGAACGTAACTGATCATGAGGGCCAGTAAATCGACATGTCAAGTTCTCACATGTCTGGTTTATGTGCCAGATGACCGCACGACTGGCAATACATATGGGAAAACTAAATTTCCTTGTAGAATAATTTTTCAATTTTAATTTCAGAATGGATTATATTCAATGATTCCATTTCTCACAATGATATTTTCAAAGATATTTTACAGCATTGTAGCTGATCAGTTGCGCAAAAGGCATATATTAACCGATACACAATGTGTTAAATTATTTCAGGCAATTTGTAATGAAACGAAAGAATTTTTGATAAAAAATTAATTTTAAAGCCAATATTGGGGCGGCAACCTCAGCTTTTTGTATGGCAAAATTTGTCACTTGTGGAAATCCACAATTAGCTATAGTTTTCCTTTTAATGTGGGGTAATTAATTCATTATAATCAAAAGATCAATACATTTAGGAATGAGTTTTGGAGCAAACGCAAGTGGAGTTTTCACTCAACTTTTGATGATTGCACCTCGTTATAGCGGTCTAATAAGTTCATTTAGTACAGGATTTACGTATGCAGTTAATGGTATTACACAATCATTTATATCTGCGATAATAAAACATGTAAATAATTTATAGAAGAGTACTTATATTCCTTCCGGACCAGGTATAAGACTAGAGAGAAGATGCTCCGCGGGACTAGAAATAAAGTTGGATAGATCATCACTCGTTTGGCTCTCGCTTTCCTTGGAGAGGGCTAAAGTGCCGTCCACAGATATCTCTCTAGACCAGCGATAGCAGGAGCAAGATGGGATTTTCAATATTTTTTTTGGGTCGGCTTCGGGTAGGGTTAATTAAAAATTTGTTCAAGTAGCTGCTTTTGTGGGATATCATGATTAGGGGATTTATATGAATATCTGGGAATTTGCAACGATTAAGATGGAATTGGATGGATTAAGTGTCGCAATACAGATAACCTTCTAAATCAATTGATATCTAGATATACCTCCAAATCACTTGATATCTCTCCTTAATCCATGTCCCCCAATATTCTTCTATCCCATCAAATACACCGATATCACCTTCAGAAATTGTATCAGAGATTGTATCATTGATTTTTCTAAAAATTTTCTATAAATTCAAGGGAGCACCTTCCGAGTGGAGAACGATTTGGTATATTCTCTTTGGATCCAATCTATTTTGCGCGGCATTTTTTATCCTTTTTGCTTCTGGTAGTTCCAAAATTTAATTTAAATTTAATAAAATGTATTAGGAAAACAACAAGAATGGGCAGACGTTGAAGAACTCAGCCGAAGCGAAAAACGAACAGAAAATTGTCAAACTGATAAAAATAATTTGAACAATAACATTAAATAATTATTAGTGTTAATTTATAAAATATGTGCTTTAATTTTATTTTTATAAACTTAAAAAGTTAAATGATTTAATTAAGATATTGTAGTCGAGTAGTACTACTGTCTCTAGCGTTTTTGTAGAATATGAAATTACGTTTTAATAAAATATTTTTTCATTATTTCTAAGATTTAGACTTAAATATCCATTCCATTCTTCCATTATCGAGTTAGGTATCCTCGATTTTATGAATGCCATTTATTATGTTTAAATAATTTAAAAAATCCCTTCCCAATAATTTTTTAGCCGTGAATTGATCGTAATTGACCCGAAAATTTTAGATAATTTATTCTAGACTTGGCCTGATAAGAGGTTTTATAATTATAAATTATTTGATTAATTTAGCTTAATTTCATCTAAAATAATTTTTTGGCTGAAAAATTTTGGCTCAAAAATACATATTTTCAAATAAACATAATTTTGCCAACGTATACTCTTTGAAAAATTTTAAAAGCCTATCATATTCCAAAAGTTATGATCTATGTAGATTATAAGAACGTATGAGCTTTTCATTTTCCTAAGTATGAGCTTTTCATTTGGCACATAAAGATTTATTGGACGAATGATCTGGACAAGATCATTTAATTTCACTAGCAGAGGTGAATCGGAGATAACAAAGGTGCAGGAAATCGGCTCAAAAAATCGGTCGGAAATCGAAAATAGTTGCCGGAAATTGGAAGTCGGAAATTGGAAGTCGGAAATCGAAGTTCTAATTCACCTTAGCTAGCAAACAAAAAATAATTTTTTTTAATGTACAACAAAAAATAATTGCAATATAATATATTAATAGTAACAAAAACTTTTCGAAAATAAATTTATGCAAATTATCACCGTTATAGTCTAAATACATAAGTACTGCAAAGTATATTTAACATTTAATCTGGGGAATTTATCAGTGGGAAATTTCCCGTTAATATGAAAATCTGCTAGAAAATTTATATTTGCGGAGAAAAATAAAAATTTTGTAGGAGATGATAATCTTGATTAGTGCTGGGTATTTGCCATTTGTTGGCTCCGGCCTTTCAAATTCTTGGCTCCGGCTCCGGAGCTAGCTCCCGGAGCCATACCCAGCACTGGTCTTGATTAAAGATTTCAATCATTAAAGAGGTCTCAATCATAAAGGGTGTGATTTAGGAAATTAATTCTATATTGAAGACAATCCAGACAAGGAATCAGGGCTTTCTCCTCCATTACCTCTCGCCTCTTCTTATTCTTATCCTTTAGCCCTTTCCTTGTCCAATTCCTTCGACTAAAAAAATTTAAAAACGGACTTATAGTGGAATATTGTTGGAATAAATTTCACAGTTCAAGAATATGAGTAGGCCAATCCACCGGGGGTAGGTCAGAATTAGCGTATATGCTGGAAATTGTAACTGACGGAAATCAGAATTCCAATCGACCCTTGCAACAATAGACCCTTTTTTATAACCGATCTCCGGAGTAGCTCATTTATTCGGGCGCATTCATGTAGGGATCAGAGGGCTGCCGTGTAATCGAGGGTACTGGTGTTTTAGTACTGATGTTCGGGAGTTAAAAAGCCGAGAATTGAAACCGAGACCGGGAATCAACCCCGAGACCGAGACCTGATAGAGAGACCTGATCGAGAGTCGAGAGAGAGGAGAAGCCCCCAACTGAGCTTCTCCGGAGATCGGTTCTAAAAAAGGGTCCCTAGATATGATTCCTGGCTTTTCTGCAAATTTTTTCCTCAAAATCCGCAATTTAAAAATCCGCAAATTTAGTAATAATTTTGAAATAAAAAAAGTATAATATTATTCATTTGTGACAAAATACTATGGGTGGTTGACGTCTATAATTTATTTATGTTTATGTAAATTTTATTTCCAACAAAAAAATTTTCAACAAATGAAAAACATGCGAAAAAAACTTTAAAAAATAATTTTTATTATTCAAAATTCTTGATATTTTTACTTTTTTCCACGTTCTTACGTTTTAAAAAAATAATGTTTGACGACAATTTACACTAGTTTTAATGTAAAATACAACAATAAAAATTTTTAGTTATCAAATTAGACACGTTTAAAAGGATGATTAATCTCTCAACTTTCGTCTTTCAACTTGCCTAAAAAGTTTTATTAGCGGGGAGAAAAAAATATTTATTTCCTCAATTTTATTATTAAAAAATCCTAAAGGAATTTTACGAATTTTAAATAAAAATTATTTTACAAATGATTCATTTTATTTTATAATAACTAAACTTATTTTAATGAATTTGTGTCATTTTATGCTTAATTTTTTAAAAATTTATTCCCTTAGTTATCAGAAATAATAATTAAGAGAATTAATTGTCTTCTGACTAGGAATGGGGCAGGTAATAAAACCCGAAGCAATGTAGGAATTCGGATCGAGTTTGTAAAATTTATTGGACCGGGATAAGGATTTGATCGAAATTTGTCCAGATTTAGGGTATTGGATTTCGGCTAAACCTAAATCCGGATAATATAAACCTTATTGTCCCAGGATTAGAAGCCAAACAAGCATCCATCTCTCATGTCTCGGGATGTGTCACCCGAGTATTCTATTAAGAGACACATATCCCATTGACTTAAGTAAGGCTCTCGCCAATCATGGAAGCTTTCTAATCATGGAAACTGTCTAATAATTTGAAAATATGGGTAAAGTCTAATAAAATTTATTAGTTTTTAGATAGTACCAATAGTTTAATTTCTAGAAAATTTAGTAAATTATAGTTAAATTAACTATAAATGGCTTCATCAGATAAATCTCCTCTTTCTATTGTTAGTAAATCTTCAAAATCAAAAATAATTCCAACAGATACATCAACAACTAAAGCTAATGAATCTAAAAAATCAAAAAGGGAACCCTTTTTTGGCAAATTTAGATTTTGTATTGCCATTCTTCTTGGATTCACTACATTTTCTTATACTTCATTAAGAATGAATTTAAGTATGGGAATGGTTGGTGAATTTATAAAAATTATTGTGAACACTCTCTAAGTTAAGGTTCTTATACAGCAAAGCTCTTAGCTGAAAGAGTTCTTTAATAAAAGCTGTGTATCTCTCTCTCTTCCCCATTCCATCATAGAGTTCGGACTGCGTCTTGAACCGGACTAGCTTGCCGATAATTTTTCTCGGCTTCATTCATGAATGCGAGGGAACCATTAATCACGGAGCCTGGCTTTTTCCGGTTCCGTTTTCCTTCCTCATTCGGATTAATGTAAGAACCTATCAAGAAATTTGACTTTAGAAACGAAAAACAATCCCTTTGTTTCACAAATGAACCTAAGAATTTATTCCAAGCTTAATAATCTACAGGTTTGCATGGTTAATTCAACAGCTATACATTTACGGGACAATGACAACGCTGAAATTTCGAATGGAAAAAATTCGTCATTTAATGATTACGCACATAAAATACATTTGAAAAATCTGGCATATGCTGAAGAATGTGGTGATCGGGAGATAAAAACAAATATACATAGAAACTTGGGATATCAGGTAGAAACCTTAGGTCCTATTTGATCATATAATTATTGTAGGGTTCAATAGAATGGTCAGCCTCTGAACAGGCTAGGCTTTTCGCTGCACTATTTTATGGTGGTTTTATAACAATTTGGTTTTCGGGCTATTTGGCTGATAGATTTGGCCCAAAGCTTTTGATTGGAATGGCTGTTTTAGATATGTCTGTATGTTCACTCCTTTCTCCAGTGCTAGTTGATCTGAATTATTATGCATTTTTTGTTGCCAGATTTTTAATGGGTCTTGGAGATGTAAGTTATTTCGTGACCCAAATCATGAACGTTAACCCAGACCATGAATGCCTAAAGACCTTATACTGCAGGCCTCGGAGCCCTACATGAATGCGTGTATGGCCCCAGCTTCTTCGGAGATAGGTTATGATGTCCGATCTGAAAGGATCTGGATATCTTGACATTTATTAATCCGGATCCAAGGATCAAATTCTGTAGAATATGTATTAAATTGGAATGCTTTCGTATTTCAGAATATCTTAATTTAGGGTTTCATCTTCCCAACAGTAGCATCAGCCAATGCACGTTGGTCACCCCCAGCAGAACGCAGCTTAATGTTCGCAATATGCACGTTGGGTAACCAAATAGCTGCCGTTGTTGCTCTTTTAGTTGGATCACGACTTTGTGCCATACAATTTTTGGATGGATGGAGATTAATTTTTCTTAGTTTTGGTAAATTCATAAAAAATTTTTTTGGCACATGTTAAATCAAAATTAAAAAAAGGTGCCATTGGAATGACAAGCTTTACTTTATGGACTATTTTTGCTTCAAATAGTCCCGATGAAAGTAGCTGGATTGGTTTAAAAGAGAAACAGATGATTACTGCTAGCCTAACAGCAGGAGGATCTAGAAAATCCATTAGCTCTAGAAGAGTAAATTTTGAAATAAAAATTTTTTTCTAAAAATTATTAAGCTGAATACCGGAAAAGTTCCTTGGAGTAAAATGGCTAGGAGTTTACCTTTATATGCTGGAATAATTGGACAAGTAAATTGTCAATTTTGTACAATGGTGTTGCAATCTTATTTGCCTACTTACTTAAAGGAGTATTTGAAATTGAGTTTGAACGATGTAAGTATAATATTTTTTGATAACAGAATGTAGTTCCGAGTATTTTGAAAATCATAGCTCAAGCAAAAATAAGGCCTAAACCTAACATTATAAAACCATAGCGATTGAGTACGAGTATTAGAATTTGTTCGAGCTCCCTGCTTTAGTGTTAGTTTAGAGAGTATTCTCAGAAACCGAGCTCGAGTAGTACTGAATACTGGTCTAGTTTAGAAATAGAAAAGAAGCTGAATCTTTGAGCCAATGAACTGGGCTTTTCAGATGCCCTATCGAAACCATACTTAGGATTGCGCCAGGTACCCTCGCATGTGACAGTGAAACCATAGCCCCGTTTATAATTCAATAAGGATAACAGAACATCGAAAATTTAATTTCAATTTTAGAATGGAATATATTCAATGCTTCCATTTCTCTCAATGATATTCTCAAAAATATTCTTCAGCATTGTAGCCGACCAACTTCGCAAGAGAAATAAATTAACGGATACACAAAGTGTTAAATTATTTCAAGCAATTGGTAGTAAAACGAAAGAATTTTTCATAAAAATTAAATTTTAAAGCCAATATTGGGGCGGCAACCTCAGCTTTTTGTATGGCAAAATTTGTGACTTGCAGTAATCCTCAATTAGCTATAGTGTTTCTTTTAACATGGGGTAGTTAATTCATAATAATCAAGAGATCATACATATTTAGGAATGTGTTTTGGAACAAATGCTAGTGGTTTCTTCACTCAACTTTTGCTAATTGCACCACGTTATAGTGGCCTAATAAGTTCAATCAGTACAGGATTTACATATGCAGTTAATGGCATTTCTCCATCAATTATCTCAGCGATAATTAAACATGTGAATAATTTTTAGAAAAGTACATAATGATATTCCGAACGTGTAGGAAGATGGAGAGAGAAGACATGTTACGTTCGAACTAAGACTAAGTTGGGAAAGGAATGTCCCGTTCGGACTAGGAGATAAGCTGGAGATAACATCCCTCGTTCGGACTAAGGTTAGGCTAGTGAGTCCTTTTCGGACTAGGAGGTAGATTGGAGATAACATGGCTCATTCGGAATAGGAGTAGGCTAAAGATTGTATTTCTGGTTCAGACTAAAAATAAAACTGGAGAGAGACATCCCTCGTAGTACTAGGAATAAACTATAATATCTCACTTCGGACTATGAGTAGGCTCGGGAAAATGTGTCACATTTGGATAGGAAGATGTTGAGGAAGCAAATCCCTTTTGTAAAATAAATATTTTATATATTTAAGGGAGCCCCTTCAGAGTGGAGAACAATTTGGTACATTCTCTTTGGATCCAATCTATTTTGCGCGGCATTTTTTATACTTTTTGCTTCTGGTAGTTCCAAAATTTAATTTAAATTTAACAAATTGTAATAGGGAAACAACAAAAATGGGCCGATGCTGCAGAACTAAGTCGAAGCGAAACACGAACAGAAGATTGCCAGACTGATTAAAAATAATTTTAAAAAATAACACTAAATTAGTGTTAATTTATAATTAATTTTGTGCCCTACATTTAATTTATAAAATTATTAATTTGTGTTTTAATTAAAAAAAGTAAGATGATTCATAGGGGATTTGTTAAAAATATTAATTTAATGATGATTTGATCGGAAATTATTTTTATTAATTTAATTAACTAGATTGTTTTAATGATAATTTACATTTATTAATCTAATTTTTATTCTGTCATTAACGCTAATTTGCTTAATTATTTATAATTAATAATATGTCAAGTTTACGATTTTTTATTAAATATTTGCAAATTTTGTACGTTTGCAATGTCATAGGTAATTGGTTTTAAAATAAGAGTTTTAAAGAGTTGGACTATTCAATAATACTGAAAATAAGGCTTAATTAAAGGGAGGATTCATTCGAGTAATGCATCACAGTAGAATGAAATTTTAGGATAATTGAAAAGAGAATTAGTGGACATATTAGGAAGAGTCAACATAATTAAAGGGGATTTAGGGAATCTATATCTCGGGACTTTACTAAATTTAATTCGGTTAAAATACTTTAATGTTCAAGAAGTCCCTCCCATCGCTTCAATGTTTTCATCTACATTTGTCGCACCAGAAGAATGGAGTTTGGACAATTCAACAAATACTCCTTTCTATTACGGTATGTTTAACTGTCACACTTATTAGGCTAAATTCAAATATTTCTAAAGATGCTAAACGTTGCGGAATGCCAATCCATCTTGATGTAATTTTTTAAATTTAAATTTTGAAGGGAGGGGGCAATAGTAGGGGAATCTTACTATGCCAAATATTTATTAAGAATCATGGATATGTCCGTAGAGAGAAGAGATTTCGTCCTCCACATCACCGACATCACCGACGACGCTTTAACAGGACACGTGAACATGTACATAGAAAGATGATGGGTGGGTATGAAGTAGAAGAAGGCGATTTACCATGGGCTGTATCTATACATGCAATTTATGGAGGAATTGGTGATTATCCTAATTATTTTTGAATGAAAATATCATTGAAATATATAGATCTAGCATTCTGTTCTGGGACTCTCATTTCGAGACGTCATGTAATAACAGCAGCACATTGCTTTACTAAATATGTAAATGTGACGGAAGAGAATGAAGAATGCACGTAGGTTATGACTGCCCTACTCTAATAAAATAGATCCGTAGTTCATACATGAGGTTTTCTGGGGGTATTATATTTTGCTAAGGTACTATACTAAAGGTATTATATTTTGCCAAAATATCATAGGTAGCGGCCCTAATAAGCTAGTGGCTACAAAATAGATCCCGATCGTTCTGGGTCGAGTGTGTCAAGGATAAGGGTTTGTTTGATAAAGTCCCAACTTGGAGAGAGTATCAAAAATTAGTTAGCTTTGAATATAATTTAGTTCATACTTACACAATGCAATCAAAGAAGAAGAAATTGGAGAATACCATGCAGCTTATATCGGCTCAATCTGCACTAAAGCGAATAATACTAAAGGGGAATGTAAATCTAATAGACAACAGAGACGATTTAAAATTAAAAAGTAATTGGCTAATCCCTTTTAATTAAATTTTAATTTAAAATTTAGGGCAAAATATTCAAGTTTTTTCGATTCACAATGTGTAGGTAATGATTTTGCTCTGTTGGAATTGGAAGAGGATGTTCCTGCTTCCATAGCAAATCATATAGTGAATTATTAATAGATATGTATAAACAGTCTGAACTAAATTAAGTGCTTGTTAGATCTGCATCCAACTACACGTTTAATAGACTGGCATTCAGATTCCAGACCTGTGTTAGCCTATGGATGGGGAGCAGATCGTAAATTTTAATAAAGATTACAATCAGTGTTTCAAAATTTGAATTCTTCTCGTGCTCATACTCCGTATCACCCTAAACCCTTTACCTCGTATTCTACCCTTATACTCCGTAACACCCCAAACTCTCCCTCGTATTCTACCCTGTATACTCAGTAAACCCACTACTCTTCCCCTCATATTCTACTCTTATACTCCGTAACACCCAAAACTCTCCCTCGTATTCTACCCTCGTATTATACCCTGTATACTCCGTAAACCCACTACTCCTTCCCTCGTATTCTACCCTGTATTAGGTACAAAACCGTAACAAAAACCCTTATAAATATTCTTGAATGTTATATTAAGCAAGTCCTTGTAAACGTGGGGATAAAGGATGTTATCAGGTACAACAAGCGCAACTTAATTTACTCGTACTACCTGGAATTTGGAGAGATCATGAATGTAGTGAATCAATGAATAGAGCACATGTAGATGGTCAAGATGTTTCTAATATAAAGGATATTCTTTGTACTATGGAGAAGGCTGACGGAGCTCTTTGTGGCGTATTTAATTAATTTTAAAAAATAAATAATTTATCCTAATTAAAGGGAGACAGTGGGGGAGGTCTTATTGGGCAATTTGAAGATGCCAGTTTTGGCGGGGGAAAACGCTGGTTCCTTCTCGGTATCGTTTCATTCGGTACACCTTGTGAAAATACCCATTTCGGATATGCTATGCCTGGCTCTCAGGCTAGTTTGCTTCTAAAAAGATAATTCGGCTCGGGCTATTTAAGGCACTTCGGGGTTGCCTGAGATATAGGTCAGCTTACCATAGCGGAAGTAATACTGGTAGTCCCGTCAGTATGTTTGAACTGGTCTTAAACAGAAAATCTGTGACTAACATAGCTTTCAATTCAAGAAAATGTCAGCTTCATATTAAGCCATTAACAGAGTATCTCAAGACGGAGTATCAGGAACTTGTATCTAAAGAGAATATTTTCGAGTATCTAGTCCTTTTTCAATCTTGGATATCCGTAATCACAATCTTACGGACAAAGGCCTCCATTTGCTAATGCATTTTTATTTTATTTAAAGGGTCATACGAGTGTCGCTTACCATAGCAAAGAAATAATTAAATGGATATATGGAGATACGGATATAAAGCCACCTGTGGAAAAACATTCTAAGGTGAATAATAAAAATTTTTCGGTTTAAATTTAGCTAAATTTTAATAGGAGGAATTAGAATATGGTCAATTTGAGAATCTGGAAGTTGATAGATGTAGCTAAAACGTTAATTTTTGTTAAATTTTTATCTTCAAAATTCATTTAAAAATTAAAACAAATAAAACAAAAATTTCTTTACAAAAGACATTAAGGCATAAGTATCGTTCACCGCGTAATACCCACGCTTCTTTCGACGAAAGTAGAAACAATACAATATTATTGCTATGGCAAAAAGTAGAGAGATCAAAAGGAATATAATAACAAATGTAATAAAGCCTGGAATTTAAGGATTAGATTTTTCAAAAATGATGCATAAGTAAAAATGCTTGATTATACTTTCCTTCTTCTTCCTTGCCAGGGCATTGCCAGGGACTTCATGCCAGGGCATTGTTTTCCCGGTCCTGTAGTCACGGAAACGGGGAATTTTGATAAAATCCGTATTTAAGAGGTTCCTGATTTCGGGGTTTAGCTCAGAAATCTTTCTGAAAAATCTGACTGAGCCCGGGTCCTATTTCGAGCAAAAAATACTGAAAGTAAAAATCGGAGATCAAGATTTTATGATAAATTTTCACGGCATTTTTATAAAATCCGTGTTTTATGGGTTCCCTGATTTTTGGTGTTTAGCTCTGACTCCCGAACGTGTCTTTTGATTAGGGCAGTATAAATACCAACTTGTATGTTCTCCACTGAAATACCAAGCCCCAGCAGCAATACCACCTGCCGCCAAGGCTAAATTAGCGCCCGACAATGCTTTTGATCTAGCCTTCTGAACCTCATCTTTTGCATTGTAAGTATTAAATTGGGGAGGTTCGTATGGCCGATAGTTTTGTCGTCTATTCATTCCTCGAATTGGCATGTTTCTGAGATTTTTGCTTGATCCTATAACATCATCAATTTTGTCAGCACCGTTTTTCATAACTTTAAAAGTTGGAAATTTACTAAATTAGAAATGAAGGGACCCGAGGAAGAGTTATTTTGTTATTAGGATAGGTTCAGTATGATAAATTATTTTTGGAGAAGCTTTATGGCCATACTTTAATTTGAGGCTATGTTTCATTAGATTGCTTCTGGAGGTATTACTGCTTTCTTTGGTAGTTTTTGGTGATAAAAGGGCTTCGAAATAGGAGATTTATTTATCTCACCCAATATCCGAAACCCATCCCGCCTTTTTATCACCCGCCCATGCCTCCCACAAGGAGACTGCTAGAAGAGTTATTATAGCTAGGGGTTACGATATAAGGAACAATTTGCATACAAATCCTAGTGGGGGTTAAAAAATTATTCATTATAATCAGAGGTGAATCGGGATTCCGATTTCCGAAAATTTAGGCTGCTCTCGGACTTCCGAATTTTGAGCCTTTTCCGATTTCCGACAGTTCCGATTTTCGGCACCTTTGTCATTTCCGATTCACCTCTGATTATAATAAGTTCTTTTATCCCCGAGCTTTTGTATGCTATAATTATATCAAAAATCTACCAAACTTCGTTCCTACACCCACAACATCATCAACATTGTCTACAGCTGCAGCTGCACCAGGCGCAACCTTTGCTTGTCCAGTTATTTTAGAAAATAGTTTGGATATATGGCTAAAGGGCAATCTGCGCTTTATTCTGCTCTATTAATTTTTTTAAATTTTTAAAAATTATTTTTAAAAATTTCTAACATTAATGCCAGTCTCTATAGAGGAGCAAAAATGTTGTTGAATAGTTAGGACCGTTAATAAATTAATAAATACAATTTTATAATTAAGCATTTAATTGTTCAAGTAATAAATTAATTAATAACGGCATTAAAGGGTGATTAATAATTTAATTCTAATTATTTTATTAAAAATAGCATTTTGAAATTAATTTTTCTTTTAATTCTTATCGGAAAAATAAATTTATGAATTAAAGTTGACTCATAAAAAATTGATAAAAAATAATAAAAGCTTCCATTTACTATATGTATATTAGGAAACAATTTAAGCCGTTGAAATATGACGCAGAATTATTTATAAAATTAAAAAAAGACAAAATAAGAGGGCAAAGTGGGCAAAGTGGCAATAGTCTCAAAACGGTATTGAAATATGATGTCGGATTTACTCAGATTTAAAGCCTTGGATCAGATTCAAGGTCTTCAAAGCCTTGGCTTTATTTTAAAAATTAAATAGGCAAATTATTTTAAATTTAAAAAATTTTTTTGATGATTTTCAAAGGTAATAATAGCAAAAAATATTTTATAATTATTTTATTTGTTAGGATTCAATCCTCAATTATATTTTTAATAAAAAAATCAAAAAGCAAAAGTAAAAAAAACTTAACAAAAATAGAAGGAAAGAGGGAGAGGGAACAGATAAAAAATATTTTTTTTTTCGAATTGCTGACAGCCGCTGATTCATCCTTTTGTTTGCTACTATCGGGTCAATTAACGATCACTCTTGTGGAGAGGACATTAATTTTTTTATGTTCGAATTTTGAACAAACAAAGATTTTAAATTGTTTAATTAAATTTTTTTTATTGTTCTTGAAATTTTTATTTTTTCAAAGATACGAACTACCGTATTTATTCTAATAGAATGGCAGCCATTCTATTTTCCAATACAACCAAAACATGTGTCATTCAATTGGAGGTGCCATTCAATTAGAATAACTACGGTAAGAAGGAACGTTAATAATCGACATTTGAGGTCACGACATTTGAGAAACTGTTATTTGTGAACACAACATTTGAGAAAACGACATTTGTGAACACGACATTTGAGAAATGACATCTGAGGACACGACCTTTGAGAAACTGTTATTTGTGAACCCGTATTAGATCGTTCACATTTGAGAATTGGGGGGGGGATGACTTATAAGGTCATGATGGATGGGGATTTAAAATTTAAACATGGACAAACCTAGAGGCGGATACGGATGACTTTACCCGAGCTTTACCTCCTATCCTAATAGTGGATGAGTCCTTAATAAGATTTGAATCAAAATTTACGAATCTTCATTAATAGATCAAAAATTATCCTTCCCATCTGTCAATAATTCAAATAATTTTCATTTTTCCTCTATTTTCACAATAAACATCATCCTTTTTGTCACTCGCGCAGCAATTCCAATCGATTCATTCATGTACACAAAATAAATTTTTGGGTGTGTAAACAAGCACGGATTGCACACAGGTATACATAGTCTCCCTCCCTCCCTCCCTTTCTCTCCCTTTACCAAAAAATCCCCCTCCCCCTTTTTTTTACTTATTGACAGTCATTGCTTAGTAACCATATTTGTAAATAAATTTTCTCTTATAAATTCTTGGAATTTAATTTTTAATTTTTCGTCATATTTTTTAACAAATATCAAGTACCTTAAACCATTATTCATCATTATTTTTAAATTAATAAGCGCTCGCATCCCCCTAGACATTAAAAAACAGGGCGGTATGTGTCTCTAGTTAGCTGAGCGCCATTATGAATTTTGACGAATTTTAATGAATATTTTATAATTTTCTTATAATATTTTTTTCTAAAATTTTGCGTCCCACAGCCTATAAAATAAAATTTGAGAGAAATGGGGGAAATAAAGGCAAATAATTTTTTTTAATTTTGAAATTAATGCGTGTCACTTCCTTTCAACTTACTTTCTCAACTCTCTTTACTCTCGATTATTTGTTTAATAATTTATTTAATTTTATTAAGACGTTTTATTAAAGAAAATTTAATTCGGAACTTAATAAAAGATTCCTTTATGATAGATAACCCTTCGTCTAGCCATTGGGTGAATGGGCTTCTAAAGGCGACCCTCCTTTTTAGATTTATCCCGTTAAGAGACACTACATTCTAGCCTTATGATTATATCCTGTATTATCAATGTAAGGGGAGCTTTTGAAGAGATACCTTCTATTTAAGGGATACCCTCAAGAGATACCCTCATTTAAGAGATACATCAGAAATACCTTCATTATCTTGAGGATTAATTTAATCCTCAAAATTATATCTTGTAGTGATAGAGATATTAAAGAGATACCCTCTGTTTAAAATACTCCAACACTCTATGTTAAACACTATTGTATTTTTTAGTGTTATTGATGGGGGAACCCCCTATTAAGCATACCCCTTTATAGGATACAGCGCTCTAGCCCCATGATTGTATCTTGTGGTATCTCTGTATGGAGAACCTTTAAAGAGATATTAATCCTTATTTAAAAGACTATAAGAATTTTCTAAGGCTTATGCTTGTATCTTCAATTACTTATAGTGAGATTCGTCTAAATATTTTAATCTGTTACCTTAAAGATTAAGCTTCTTTTGCTTCTTAAATCCTATCTTTTTAGATCAAAATGGATAAAACTAAAAAATTTAATGTCCTCTTTCTCATTTTTCTAATTTTACTTTCAAATTATGCGGATGCAAGGAAATCGGGCGGTGGGGGTTTTGGAAGTAGAGGAGGTGGTGGTAGTGCCGCCAGAGCCAATCCAGCACCCCACCCAGCTCCAGCAGGCGGTTTTGGTGGGCAACCACGTCCAGCAGCTCCTCATCCAGGCCCAGTTGGAGGAGGTGGCTTTGCTGGAGGAAGACCTCCACCTGCTGCTGGTGCAGGCCCTGGACAGTTAGTTTAAACTTACGATTACTGTATTCAAACGTTTTCAGCCTTGGCACTGGCACAGGCCTTGGTTCCGCTTCTCGTGGTTCCTCCTTCAAAACAGCCTTGGCAGGTGCAGCAATTGGAGCTGTAGGAGGAGTGCTAGCCTTTGAAGCAGGTTTTAATCTTAAGTTTGGCGAATTAGCCTTAAAAATTTGCCTCGTTCCTAGGAAAGGCAATAATTAAATCAATGGATAGGCCCATGCATTATGACAATAAAGATTATTACTTTGGTCAAGAATATGTTAAGAGAAGTCCAGATGATCATATCTGCAGTTATGATTATCAAGAGTTAATGAAGCAAACAGCCCCGCCGGCTGGAACTACAGTAAACGCTACAGCGGAGGAGAATAATAAAGCTTTGGCTCAAGTAATATTCTTAGATTTGATAAATTTTATAATATACTGGAAAATAGCGGAGAGCCATGGTCAGGGGTGTGCCAAAATTTAATCCAAAATGCTTCAAAAAATGACGCAGGACGGAGTGGCACACCTCTGTGCTCTTATCCATAATTTATCCCCTAAGTATATGAACAGGAATGGTTAACTCATAGTGAGATACTCCTCATAGTGAGATTGCCTCATATTGAGATACTCCAGGAAGTAGGTACTCCCCAATACATTAAATTAGGTTGACTACTGGTTGGGGCTGCTCAGAATTTAGGCAGCCATTATCTTAAGTTGCGATTTCCCAGCTCATATTGAGGTATCTATAAATATAGACTGATACTCATAGTAATTAACAAAGAGTTCCTGAAACACCGGAAGGATTTCATCTAATAAATTTCTTAGAAATTGTAATAAACTTGACTCATTCTTAGGCCACTTTTCCAAATGGAACACGTCCAAAACAGGCAAGTTTCTCTCAGAATTCGACGGCTTATTAAGCCAATTAAATTTTTAAAGATTGTTTGGGCCTGCAAAAAGTGGGAGCAATGCTGCGGGATGGATTGCTGTCCAATGCCACAATCAGTATCTCGAACAGAAAATAATAAATCATCTGCCCTTTCTATTCTTGGAAAAGTTTTGTTAATGTGGGTGATTAATCAAATAAATTTTAAAAAATTAAAAATAAAATTCATAAAATATAATCATTTAGCACTTTAGCATCACGCTGGTTTCACTCTTATTTTGCTGCTGTTGCTTTGTAATTGTATATAAATTTTTCCGGTCGGCTTTTGATAGGTCGGATATCGCGTTTTAATTTAAAATTAATTTTGAAAATTTTCAGTCTATTTTCCCGTGATAGTAACAATTCTTATGACCCTTCCAAATATGAAAATAATACTGTAAATACTAATATGATGCCTGCTCAACAACCAACTCCTGTCCAACGTAATCTCATTTTTAGCCTATTTAATCTAGTAGGGGGCTGTCTCTAGTAGGGGCTGCAATCGCAGCATCTAGAGTAGAAATGACCAATACTCGGACCTCATATAGGATACTTCCATAGGGTAAAAAATCACGATTGGTTGGCCACTTAACACTAAATGATCAATGAATTTTAAAAAGGGACCTTCACATGAAGTATACATAATTTTGAGGGTATCTTAAAGATGGGTTCAATTGTATTAACGCTAATTACCCTCCACCCCCCCCCCCCGATTAGCTAGCCTCAATTTAATTCATAATCTAGACGAATGTAGAAGAATTTACCCGTCCTTAAATACCTTATCCCACGTCAAATTTACCCCCCTCCCCTCTTCTCTTTAATTACCAAGGGTAATTGATCAGGTGACTACTTTTAATTTTATTTTAATTTTAGCTGTCCAAGCTCAAAGCTATCCAATGCACCCATATCCTAACCAAGCTTCACAACAACCTGGCGGTGTAGTATATCCTTCTCAACCTTCGAATCCTCCAGCCTATCCTGCATATCCACCCGCCCCAGGCTATTATGATTCCCAACAACAAAAATATTAAAATTTTTTTGATATATTTTGGTAAATTTAAGGCTATTTTTGATTGTTTTTTAATTTTATATAATTGTAAAAATTATTGGTGTTAAACAAATACCGTGTTTCTGCTAATAAAAAAACTCTACCCATTTTAATCACCCTATGATCAAAGATATTTTTGGGACGATTTGAAAAAAATCTCATTTTTCGATGACTAAGTGCCCGGAACGCGGCCAAAAGGGCACGCGGCCATAACGACGTAAAGCCATAACTACCTGAAAAATTTCTGGCCCTTATCAATATTGGCACTAATCTCTTTAGCTCGATGAGAGGAATCGTTTGATATTAAATTTAGTAAGATTCGGAACTCTCTAATCAAGTTATGGTCTTGTGCCTTATGGCCTTATTCCCTTTTGGGTTGTACTCTAAATGCCCTACTGGACGTTTCAATTTAATATTCAAATTAGCAGAATTACGGTAGTGGTAAAGATATTTAAAAATTAATTTTGGCAACAATTTTTAGTGAATGTTCCTTTATATTTTCCAAATTTTTTTTTCAAAATATTTATAAAAGTCTTTAAAAATTTTTCGTAGAATTTCGGTGAAGCAACGTTATAAAATTAAAAAATTAAATAATAAATGAAGAAATTCATTTATTATTTTCCAACTGACCAGGACCAGGTTTTCAGATCAAACTCCTGAAAGCATTCAAAATATCAAAGGTTCAAGACCATCAGGTTTTGAAAACATATTTAAGGCCCAGACCTGTTCCGAACTCTAATAGAATAATTTTACTAAATTTGTTCCTCTACGGGAGAGGCTATCTTTAAATAACCTTGTTTATTTAACAACAAAATCCCGAAAAACTTTATGCAAAATAAAAATGCAGAACAGATTAAATGATGGACTAAATATGTAAAAAATTGGAATAGAAAATCTTTTAAAAATTTTAAACATCTAGAAAGTTTAAAAAACAGCTTGGTAATGGATACGGATATGGATACTGATAAGTTCAAAATACCTGCTGATATCCGTCTGTATCCACCGTAAATATCCAGATACGGATACTAAAATCCATTCTATTACCAAGTCTTTTAAAAAATGTAAAACATAAGGATTACATGTTTTTGATAGTGAATTTACGATATGGTATGTTGATCGGAAGGGGAAATGTACATGGGAGGTGGGAAAATTTAGTACAGGAATCTCAATTTTAATGGATAAAAAATGGATCAAGCACTTTTAATTTAATGGATAAAAATATCTCTCTTCTAACTTCCAGATGTTGAAGGTTGCCCTTCTTTAAGCTTTTTAAACTTCTCTTTTATCTTCTCGCTCATATCTTTTTGAAAATCATTTGATTTCAGTCCCAATTCCTCCTTATACGTTTCAGCCAATATCTGAGCTTTTTCTTTAAAATATTCCTCATCGGTACCAAAATTAAAGGCTGGGAAGTGTTTTGTCATTCGTGTATATGCTAATACATAATACCTTCCCGGCGTGAATGCGTGTTAAAATCTTAAAGTTTCGAGTAAAAGATAAACCATTGAATTTTTATTTGGATTCGAAAATATTGGAAATAAGCCAAAGTCTCAATTATGCGGATCTATGTAGAGATCGGAATTTTGAAAAAACCGGGTCCGGGAACCGGGTTCTTAAGGTCGACCGGTAGGGACATGGACCGGAAAAACAGGGATTTCTGTTCCCAATTTTATCTCGGTTGTTTCAAAAAAAACTGGGAAAAGGGACCCAAAAACCGGGAAACGTGTCCCGGACACGTTCCGATCTCTAGATCTATTTAGAGATGAGAGGGTAGACATTCAATACAGTATGTCAAGCCTATTCGCTAAAATGATCTCAAACTGACCGATAACTTGTAAGGAATGTCTGAATTGCTAGTTATTCTAAGTTGCCCTTTTTCATGAGTAAGCCAAGTAGTTAGATTTTTCTCTATATCCTCAGTTAAATTGAACAAGAAAAGACTCATATAGTTTTTTCTATGGTTCAAAAATTCTGCCGTGTCCTTGATTGCTTTTTTCAGCCAAAATTCTCCTAAGATCCATGTCTTGATACGAAGCTACAAAAAATTTTTAGAAATATTTTTTGAATACAGTAGACAGAATAAACTTTAATACGAAAACCTGTAATAATTTGCCATTATGTTCCGTAACAGCAAAAAATGATTCAAGCATTAGGGTCATATTTTTGTAAACTTATGACTTGCATTTAACAATGAATAATGAATTTCAAACAGTTTATATTCCGGTGTTTCATTCTAAAATAACGTAAAATACATGAATACTTATCACCCCCAGTATATAAGTTCCTGTAAGTATCGAAAGATTCTTAACAGGAATTACTTTAAATTTTCATATTTGAAAATATCATATCTGACCTTTAAAGCTTTCTCATGATTGTAAGCATTAGAATAAATAGAATTGACTTGGGAGTAAAATTCTTTCAAGTCAGCAATTACTCCTTGCATCATCCTGCGTTTAGCATCAGGCAACTGAACTATTGGTACTTTATTGGGAACCGAATTCCACAATTCAGAAAAAGCCCTATTAAATTCGACATTGTTTGATTTCGTTGCTATTTCATCTCCAATTGCTCTAGATTGCTTAAATTCCTTATCTAATCCCTTATAATCGTGTTTAACAAATTCTTCAATTTCCTCAATTTCTTTTGTTCGAGGCTTTAATTTAAATAAATTAGCATTTAATTAAAATGTACAAGGGTTCCCATTCAATACTTCAAATACAATGTCTCTTAACCGAGAGAGCTAGATATAGAGATTAAGATATAGAGATGATTCATCTAAATAAACTTAGCTACACGATAGGCATAAAATAGACTTGTGTATTGTCTCCCTGTAGTTTTGTCTGTAGCTTGTCTCCCCTGTAGCTTGTCCGTTTGATTAACACTCATTTGTCAGGTCTCTCTTATATTATCACACGAGCGATGGGTATGGCTCGGGGAGCTAGCATCGGAGCCTGGCTCCGGAGCTGGCAGCGACGGAGTCGGATCTAAGTTTTGAAAAAAGTAGGAGCCGGAGCCAAAATCGACACTTGGGCATATTTCCTATTAATTTCCTAGGCACTAGGAGGAAAGGATGAATTAAATTATACCTTTCCAACGGCTTCTTCAAATCCTCCAAAACTCAAGTCAGTCAGATGTTGTGCCCAGCCTTCTATTTCAATATTAAAAACGTTATTTAGAACGGCCTCAGTTGTTACTTTATCATATAATTTTTTTAGATTTTCTATATATTCCGAAGCAAGCATATCTAACACTTCTTCATTAATAACAGCAAATTCTTTATCCATAGATTTGTAAGAATTATATCGAAATCCAATGATAAATTCCGTCATAATTTGTCGCAAAACATTGTTAACAGTTCTACGAAGATTTAGAAACTCGTTGTATAAAGAATCTTCCACTTTCTGAGGCCCAAGTTCATTCTGAGGCCCAAATGCATTAGCAAGTTGATCTATAATTGAGATAACTAAGGCTGGGCAATACAAAGGGATACACTTGTGGCTCAAATATTATTGCCTTGTATGAGGTGTGAAATAGATAAGGGATATCAAAATGAAGATTTCCCGCCAAATGGAAATTCAAATTTAAAAATCTAGTCTGAATTGAGGTGTCTATTTGTTATCTCTTATACGTTGGTATGCCTAATCCTATTCAGATTCTTAATTAATTTTCTAAATAAAAATTAACCAAAATAGTTTTGATTTTGAGGTGGAGTAAGGTAGGGAACAATTGGCAATTGTTGATGACTCCAAGATGCCTGAATAGGTTGATGACCTGAATAGGTTGATGCCTGAATAGGTTGATGGCCTTTAAATAAAATTGAATAATAAAGCATGTTTTGACGTTTAATGTTTACCTAAATGTGGGTTATGCTGAGTTTGACCTTGATTCTGAGCTACCATTTGTAAAGGATTCTGATGTGGATCCAAATACCCAGTAGAATGTTGAGGGCTATGTTGAACTTGAAATAATAGTCAAAATTAGAAAATCTAAAATTACATCAACGAGCGATACCTGTGGGGGCTGCAAGGTAATTGTTTTGTCCTCCAAAATCTATCAAATCATCTTTTTGAGCTGATAGCGGCTCAACGGGTACTAATGACAAATTATCACGATGCGATGCTTCTGCATGATGAGAAGATTCAGGAATATCCCAATTCTAAAATTTATTAATAAAGCAGTAACCCAAGTTCCTACCCAAGTTAATACTTTTAGATTTGCTGACCGTTTTTTCTACAAGCCAAAAAGCTTTAAGATGTTGGAATAAAGCATTGTAATGCTCTTGGTTTTTATCTTCTTCCAACTTTTTTAGCGCTCCTTCCAGACTTGTAACTGCGTCAAGAGCCGGATTTGGCAAATATGGATTACTAGGAACAATAAAATTCGAGGCTGTCTCCAGTTCCGGAAATTTTAATTGCACTTGTTCTTTCAAAAATTCATTAAGAATTTTGATAAATTCTTCGACAGGTTTAACAGGTTCTGTAGAATGTTCTTTTTCAAGGATTCCAATACGATTTTTAATTTGTTCATTAGTACCTAAAAGCGTTGATATATTAGGTTAATGATAATATTTCTAGAATAATGTGTAAATTGTTTTAGTATTATTACAGTTGGACCTCAACTTTTTAACTCTTGGAGATAAAAATTTAAACTTGAACAGTGCTCGGTAACCAGTACTCTATTGAAAATTAATAAAATTTAGCATTAAGTATTTAGCTATTTCTCTCCTTTAGCTAGTGCAAAAGATTAATCGGCAGCTGGATGCGAACCAGCATCTTCAGTAGACCGGAGTGTTATCCATTACATAGCCGCCTACTGCATAGCCTTAGGAAATATATAGCTACTATATGCTTTACAATTAGAATAAATATGAAATTATTCCAATTTAAATTATAGGATACCATCAGATTCGAGAGTTGGTTCCAATAATTTTTTAAATTTTTCTTCAGTTTCTTTAATTAGTTTAATTTTTTGATGTTCCAATTCAGCTTCGGCTGGATGTTGAGGGCGATTGGGACTATGAGGCCCCATTGCTTCACAACATTGCACAAGCAAAAACAAGGCAAACATCATTGATGGATGCCAGCGATTTAATGATAAACGAATTATCATTGTTTTGAAGGAAAATCTCTTTTAGACAAACAAAAGAATAAATTTGGGGAAAATTAAAATTAAATATATTTAAAATTAAATTTTTGTTCACTAAAAAATGCCCTTTCAATAAGGCATTAATCGAGATATGATATGATTTGCCTTATAGGTAAGAGAAAGGGAAAGAAATGGAGTTTGTAGTTAGAGGAGGGGGAGAGAATGTGCTCGAGTATTTGATTTTTTATTTTGAAATTTAAAATAATTAAAAAAATAGAAGAAAACTTTAACAAGTAGGCTAGAACCTCTCTATAAGAACCTCTCTAGGTGAAACTCTCTATAAAGAACCTCTCTATGAGCTCTCTATGCACCACAAAATGGAATACTCTTCCTTAAAATATATCTTAAGAACGGGAGAGTCTTTGAGTTAAAAAAACGAGATAGCCAAAACGAGATAACAAGATAACCCTTTTTAAAATATAATATACGACTTTCATAGTCTATTTAAATGTGTAATTTTCGTTGGGTTCGGGTTTGGTTAACCGAAGAATTTGGTGAAACAGTCCTTGAGCTTAGAATGTATTTTATTGTGAAGCCTGATATTACTAGATACCTTATTATTTTTTTAAATAAATAGAGCATCGGACTCCCGGTAAATTTACAATAATTAGTAGCACCGAACGTCGGCTCGAACCGAAAACGGCAACCTACTAATTAGCAAAACATTAATAAAACCCGCTCCGCTACTAGCTAATTAAATTTTAAATCTTAATAATAATTTTTTAAATTAAATTCTTTAATTAATTAATAAATAATGCCCTTTCATAAGGCATTAGACGTGAGGAATGCAGGCAGGGGGGGGGGTGTAATTAAGCAAGAGTGGATGCTTGCCGTCATATGTTTTACGCGTCGAATAAGCATTGCACATCATATGTATAATGCCATATGATTTGCCATGTTAGGTGTAAATAAAGGGGAGAGAGAGGGACAGAGAGAGTTAAAAAAATGGAGTTTATTGGATTTAGAAGGATAGAGAATGAGGGGAAGAATGCTCGAGTAATTGATTTTAATTTGGTAATTTAAAAAAAAATTTTTAAAGGGTAAATAGAAGAAAAACATTAAAAAATACAACAAAACCTCGGCATGATGTTTAATACACAGTAATCTAGGATCATTTTTCTATAAAATTTTGATAGTCCTTTGAAGATACCTTCAAGTTACTCTCATTTTAAAATCATCCTTTTGAAGCTACCCTTTTGATACCTTCATCACCCTTTTCATAAAACATAATGCTCCTTGAAAAGAGGAGGATGATGGTAACAAGTCACTCCCTTTTTAAATCATCCTCTTCAAGCTACCTTCTTGATACCTTCATCATTCTTTTCTTAAAACAGAGGGTGATGATAGTAACATCTCCTTGAAAAGAGGGGGATGATGGTAACATAATTATTGAAATCTTAGTTATCATTGAAATCCTTTTGAAATCTTGGTTACTGTCTACAGCAAGGATTTAAGGACCCTTATTTTAAAATATTCAAAATTACAGCAAATTTATAAAAGGGTTTTTTATAATATAACATACGATTTTTCAGTCAAAAAAAGGTATCATTTATGAGGCCAGAAAGGTTACCTAGATTTAAATAATATTCTTTTTGAAATAAATTTTTATGTTTAAATATAAATCCTCGGAACCGGATATGCTATACATAAAATTTAATTTTAAAATTAATTTCACAATTAAATTATAAATTTATTTGCACTTTTATTAATATTTAAAATTTTTAAAATAAGATTTCTCAATAAATTTCCCGACAAATAAAGTTAATTCACTTGATGTTTTTCTTATTAACCCTGTGAATTTCTTTAAAAAATATTAAGAAATTATAAAATTATTATTACCTGCACTTTTAAAAGTGCAATTAAAATATTTCCTTTAAAGATGCTCAAAGAAAGGGCAAAATTTCATATTTAAAATTTTATTTATTTAAAAATATTGCCAATAAATTAAATATTAAATTTAATTAAATGCGATTTTTATTGCTGTATATCCTCCTTTATTTAATTATTTTGGATGTTTCAAATTGTACAAATGAGCAGGACGATTGGCAAAATGAACAACGGAAACGACAAAAGATGGGGGATCAACAACATTTAAATCATGGCTATGGTCAACCTCAAAGAGGTTATGGAGCACAAATTCAAGGACAAAATCCAAACCTTCCAAACCTCCAAGGAAATCAGGCGATAAACCTGTTGCCAAATCAGTTACGTCAGCATAGAAACGATTTGACAAATTCCGTGGATTTATTTAATAAAGGAAAGCAGCTTCAACAAAATCCCCTTCAAAACCAAATGCATCAATTCATCAAAGTAAAGCAGGAACCGGGAGATAATGAATATATGGGGCAACAACCTAGACAACAAGTTCAAGAAGAAAAGGAAAAACAACCCCGTGTAACTATTCATCTTGACGATAGTTCGGACGATTCTTTAGAACTAATAGATGAAAAAGGTAAAAAAGCGCAGGTTCCATATACTAATGAAGGCAAAAATAATTTTCCGAAGCAAAATATTGGAACTCTTCAACAACCTCCTAGCTCTTCTGGATTAAAAAGAAAACAATATGATAGAAGCCAGAGACGAATTGTTACAGAGATTAGTGTGAATAAATATGATTTTACCAAAATGGTTCAACATTGTAAGAAATTAGTTTTTGAAGAAATATTAGTTGTATAAGTTATTAAGTTATTCTGATATGTAGAATGGAGGATAGTGAGGGGAATCGGCTGGAATTTTAGCCTTTGGCTCGAGACCAGAATTGTGGCTTTGAGGAAATATCAGTTATTTTTAAATTATCCTGAGGGAATGGGAGATATCGTATTGGAAATATATGCTTAAGCTCGAAACCAGAATGAGGATTGAGGGAAATTCGAGTCGAATCCGAGTTGATAAGGATAATTGACCTGGCAGAGTTATAAAAGGGGATGGAAAAATATCGAATTGAGAACCATAGGCTAAGACTCTAACCCGAATTTAGGATAGAAAGAAATTCAAGTCGATTTCGAGGATGTAAGATAAATAAGGAAGATTTATAGAGCGCGTGGGCGATTTTTAAATATCTATAAGTTGCTAAACTCTTGCTCTTTTGTATTAATTTAATTTTAATTTAGTAACAAGCCTTGAAGCTCAAAACAGTGAGAATTTTAATTATAATTAAAAATAGTATATTTAATTAAATTTTTATTCGGAATTGGTCAAAGTTGATTAATAATTCGGATTTTCTAACCAAAAATTTTTTTTAAATATTTATTTTTATTAACAGAAAAGCAACAGCATAAGCAATTTATGGAAAATAAAAATCTAAATTTTAATGAAGATTTGTATATGACGAATCTAGCTTATAAAACCGGAATAGAAGGTTTGATGCTGAAAGATAAAATGAAATACAGAATGATGCAAAATGATGTTGATTTAGCCCTGAGTATCTCGAATTCAAGAGGTTGAGATTTAAACTACAGTATTCTCTCGCTTAATTTCCCATTTTCGATTAATTTCAGGTTTTTTTGATTCTTAGGTTCATTGATTCCAGGGTTTTTATTTTATTTTTATCCATTAATTCCAAGGTCACCGCCTTTTCTCTTTTTCGGGAAATTATTAATCTATTCAAATCGTCTATGTTTTTGATCACTCTCTAGCAAAAAAATGTGCGCTTTTTGGATTATAGTAGGGAGATTAGGGCAACTAGATCGACGCCTTCACTGGCTTTATACCCCAACCCGAATGCACTACTGGATGTTGAAATTTTAAAACTAGAATAAATCCCCTCCCGCAAATAATTTTCAATCCCACAGATGCGTTTGAATATTAAGTGCCCATGGTCTGTAACTATGAAGTAGTATAATACTTGAAATTCTATTAATGAAATTTTAGACTTCAGCAATGCTTTGCCTCAAGCTGGTCATTCAAAGCATGGTCAACATCCTGCACTTCAACAGCAACAAGGAGGAATTCGCAATTCTGATCTAGAACAGTATCAAGCCATTCAACAGCAACAAGGAACAACTGTCAATAGTCAGCATGATCAGCATCAAACCCTTCAACAGCAACAAGCAAGAGTTGTCAATGCTCATCAGTATATACTAAATCTAGGTTCTACACAGGGGCAAGATAACTCGGGAATTGGTTCGAAATCACTAAATCAACAATCTGTTTTGAACACAACAGCACATCAATATGGTGATTATCTTTCACAACTTCGAGGGCAAAATCCACAAAATTTTTTCCAACAAACTCATAATCAAAATTTAAACCATCAAAATGTTCAACACGCACCTGTTTCAATTAATCATTTAAGCAATCATCAACCTGCGAATCAACAATCAAATTTGGATAATTATATTAGATCTTTAGGTGATATTATTTTAAAGTCTGATCCCTATTTCATGAACCTTTGGTGTAAAAGTGTACAGTATAATGATTTGTATAATGAATGGTATCCCTACCAACTTCCCATCCATAATCAACCTTCTGAAAAATATATCACAAAAAATGAAAAGTATTTTTCGATAACTCAGGTTAACGGAAGACTCAGGTTCGTTGCCTGACAGCGGTTGGTAGACTGTTATGTCGTTTACTGCGGTGTGTGCGAGGAATACCAGAATAAAGGCTATATCATAACGACTATATACAATAGTAACGAACAATAAGAACATGGCTAACGCCGAATATGTAGAGCGTAGGCTTTTTTTGAATGAGCTTCATTCAAAAAAATATTTTTTTCACCACAAAATAAGCTTTTTCCCCCCATGGTTTTC
This sequence comes from Meloidogyne arenaria, assembly GCA_036172955.1. Taxonomy (NCBI): domain Eukaryota; kingdom Metazoa; phylum Nematoda; class Chromadorea; order Rhabditida; family Meloidogynidae; genus Meloidogyne; species Meloidogyne arenaria. Next base: position 3,740,788 of record JARQAB010000033.1, on the reverse strand, counting down.
GGTATTCTGAGACCTATATCTTGGTCCACAAGCATCTCCGGAAAAAAAGAGTGGTACTGATCGTCTATACTCGACGAGTCGAATCGAATGGTATAGGTCATATATCGAAACCTTACCACCGGTATACTATACTACAACAAAAAATATTATTATAGAGCAAGAACATATTCGTCAATCATCCATTACTCCATCAAGCTCTAATATTGGCAGTAATAATCCTGAGGGTAAATATATTTTATTTTAAAATAATTTATATAATTTTTTAATAGATGCAAATCGTGAAGAGCATACCTTTGATTATTTCAAATTTCATAAATGAAATTAAAATGATTAAAACTCATTCAAAAAGATTTTGAGAGTAAATGATAATTTAAAGAATTAAAATGTTTAACTTTTTGTATATTTTATTTTAAAATCGTTATACTCATTGTTTCGAGATTTTCTTATAGAAAAACAGAACTATCGCAAATCTAACTATTGAGTGTTATTTGATCAAATAATTGAGATATCTAGAACAGACTTTAAATTTTTTATTTGTAAATCAACAAATGTTAAATCTTTATTAAATTTCTTTCGAATAGATAAAATTTTGAAAAGTTTGTTGAAACTTTATTAACATTTTGAAAAGCATATAGCTATTTAATTTCAAAGGCTGTGCAGTCTTTTAGGTAAGTTAGTTTGGAACAAAGTTCTAATACTGATTAAATACTTCAGAATATGGGCTTTCGAATGAGATACTAAGTATCCTTATCAGATTCAAATTCGTGAACCCCGAGCCCTTTGAAATTTCCAAGTATCAAATTATTAATAAAAAAAATATTTTTCGATATTTTTCTCTTAGGTAAGTTAGGTTAGAACATTCATCTAATAGTGATTAAATACTTCAGAATATGGGCTTTCAAATGAGATATTAAGTATCGTTATCAGATTTAAATTCGCGAACCCCGAGCCCTTTGAACATTCCAAGTATTAAATTATTAATTCAAAAAAATATTTTTCGATATTTTTCTCTTAGGTAAGTTAGGTTGGAACAAAGTTCTAAACGTAATTAAATACTACTGAAGATGGGCTTTCAAATGAGATATTAAGTATCGTTATCGCACTTAAATTCGCGAACCCCGAGCCCTTTGAACATTCCAAGTATTAAATTATTAATTCAAAAAAATATTTTTCGATATTTTTCTCTTAGGTAAGTTAGGTTGGAACAAAGTTCTAAACGTGATTAAATACTACTGAAGATGGGCTTTCAAATGAGATATTAAGTATCGTTATCGCACTTAAATTCGCGAACCCCGAGCCCTTTGAACATTCCAAGTATTAAATTATTAATTCAAAAAAATATTTTTCGATATTTTTCTCTTAGGTAAGTTAGGTTGGAACAAAGTTCTAAACGTGATTAAATACTACTGAAGATGGGCTTTCAAATGAGATATTAAGTATCGTTATCGCACTTAAATTCGCGAACCCCGAGCCCTTTGAACATTCCAAGTATTAAATTATTAATTCAAAAAAATATTTTTCGATATTTTTCTCTTAGGTAAGTTAGGTTGGAACAAAGTTCTAAACGTGATTAAATACTACTGAAGATGGGCTTTCAAATGAGATATTAAGTATCGTTATCGCACTTAAATTCGCGAACCCCGAGCCCTTTGAACATTCCAAGTATTAAATTATTAATTCAAAAAAATATTTTTCGATATTTTTCTCTTAGGTAAGTTAGGTTGGAACAAAGTTCTAAACGTGATTAAATACTACTGAAGATGGGCTTTCAAATGAGATATTAAGTATCGTTATCGCACTTAAATTCGCGAACCCCGAGCCCTTTGAACATTCCAAGTATTAAATTATTAATTCAAAAAAATATTTTTCGATATTTTTCTCTTAGGTAAGTTAGGTTGGAACAAAGTTCTAAACGTGATTAAATACTACTGAAGATGGGCTTTCAAATGAGATATTAAGTATCGTTATCGCACTTAAATTCGCGAACCCCGAGCCCTTTGAACATTCCAAGTATTAAATTATTAATTCAAAAAAATATTTTTCGATATTTTTCTCTTAGGTAAGTTAGGTTGGAACAAAGTTCTAAACGTGATTAAATACTACTGAAGATGGGCTTTCAAATGAGATATTAAGTATCGTTATCGCACTTAAATTCGCGAACCCCGAGCCCTTTGAACATTCCAAGTATTAAATTATTAATTCAAAAAAATATTTTTCGATATTTTTCTCTTAGGTAAGTTAGGTTGGAACAAAGTTCTAAACGTGATTAAATACTACTGAAGATGGGCTTTCAAATGAGATATTAATTATCGTTATCAGATTTAAATTCGCGAACCCCGAGCTCTTTAAACTTTCCAAGTATGAAATTATTTAATTAAAAAAAGTTAAATGGTCCGAGCATACTTCCATATCATTAATACATTTTTATTGTTTATCAAGCTATTTGTAAAACTAAATTACAAAATAAATAAATATTAAATATAAAAATTAATTAATTAACACAAATCGTTTTTCATCGTTCAATTCTTCATTCAAACTAAATTTAATATTAGCGTAATCAAGAATCAAGTTAGCAATTTCCTCTACATAATTCTTGCAATATTCATTTAAACTAAATTTAATAGATTCTTTTTTGTATAATTCATCAATGCGGGCACAAAATTCTTTGGCGTATAAAACGTGCATTAATCCTTTGTTTATAGCTTCTTTTACTAATTTGAATCGAGTTTGATACTGAATAAATTTGAAAATTAGTTTAAAATTTATTTATTTTTTATAATGCCTGATAAATTTTGTAAGTAAATGACAAGCTCCCTTTGAAGAAAAGCTAATACTTTTTTAAAATATGGTAGATCCTTCGAACTTTTTTAAAATATATATAGTGAGCTAAGTTTCCTTTAATGTTTTCTACCGGTTAATGTAAAGTTTTCTCTAGCTTCCCCTACCATAATTTTCCTTAGGTAATCAACTGATAGGTTAACAATTTAGCTCAAATAAGGAAGGAAGCCGAAATGTTTATGCACAAAGTCATTTGCAGACATGTTGGTCGCGAGCTGGATTTTACCCGTTATACATATTCCATAAATATGGCCTTTAACCCCTAGACATCTTAAAAGCGCGGAAGAAAGCAGAAGACTGAAGCATAAGGCCAAGGAAGACGGAAATATATTGAGAACGAAAGTGATCCCTCCCTAGAGAACAAAGTGATTAACCGGTAGGAAACCCTCCCCATTCTAATTCTCGACTTCTACAAACTTGGATATCAACAACTTGATCTACAACTTGGATATATAACCTCTACATAACATCAAGGTGCTTCCAACTATTTTATTTTTTTCATTTCCTAGTGGAAATCCAATTTTCTAGCTTTAGGTTCTTATTTTCAAGGTAAATTTTTTCAATCTCCCACCTTAATTCCATGTTTGGAAAAGACAAGAAAATTAACACCAATCTATGGCACGTCCAAATAAATTTAAAAAATTAAATCTCAAACCTTTTCCTTTTCCTTCTCCAGTTTAATCCTATCATGCTTAGCATCAAAAGAATTATGCATCTTTTTAAGTTTACTAAACAATTTTTTTCTAAATCGTTTTAATGAAGCAATATTTTTAAAATGCTTGATAATTTTGGAATTTTGTTTTTCTTTCATAATTTCAATAAAATTCAATAAAATTTTTGTATTTTCTTTGTTAAAGAAAAGATTTTCGGTAATTAAAATTAACTGATAAAAATTTGTTGATTTATGGTAAAGCTTGTTCAATTCCTCATTGCTTTTAAGCACAAAATTGTTGAATTCTTTTAAATCATGATTGTAAATAAATGGTTCGATATCGGGGATGTGAAATTCAGGTTCAACTGCAACTGGATTTTTATGATTAAAAAACTGGATTTCTATGATGTTAAAAGTTAGGGAACAAGTGATAGGAAAGAGTAAACTTGTACTAAATTGACTAATAACTTTTTAATAATAAAATATGTATACAGTATGTGAATGAGAGAGAGAAAAGCGGTTCTGTTTAAGGGATATTAGATTCATAATATTGGGCTGGAGGCCATTTAGTCTCCGAATAAGAACATTTTGGATACTATGTAGAAACTAGACATATATTTTAGTAGTGTATAAGGGCAGATATCATTCGTCATTTATCCGTAGGAGCCCATTAGCTAACAGAACCTTAACGGAATTGGTGAATATATTTATGATAGTTATAATGACTAGCTGAGTTTCAAATACGGTAAAATAATTAGATTTATTATGTATGATCTTAATAATGATGAGATTTATTATATATGATGATCTTATAAGTATTATAAATTGTTTTAGAGAGGGTTCTCGAGAGTATATGTATAGTAATGATAGTATAATAATGATGAGATTTATTATGTATGATGATCTTATAAGTATTATAAATTGTTTTAGAGAGGGTTCTCGAGAGTATATGGCTGAGTTTTAATCTCAGCTGGGATCTCAACAGACCTTACGAGAGTATACTTTATTCTGAATTTATTGGTTAATTAACTAAATAATTACCTAAATCATTATTTAGTCCATCATCTACTTTCTCCTTATTTTTTATATTTTTCTCCAAATTTTTTTGATTTTTATTAGAATGACTAGGCTCGTCTTTAATTTTATTTTCCTCTTCAATTTCAACATTTCCATTCACCTCTGATTTTTCCTGTTTATTCTTTTGCATTGTTCCATTACCATTTTCACAATTCTCCAAATCATCTTCCATAGTATCCAAAGCAATATCCAAAAGTGAACGTCTACTAGAAGCTCCCTCGTTGGTAAAACCTTCCTCATCTTCATGAATTGTATTCAATGGAAAGCGAAATGAAGCCGATCCCGATTTTAGCTCATTCTCTAAATTGCTAAACAAATCATTTTCGCCAATATTATTCGAAACACGCTCCCCTTGATTTATCATTTCGTCTTCTTTTTCAGGTTCTCCTTCAATAATTACTTCCTTCCCCTTCTCCTTAATACTCTTTTTCTTTAACAATTTTTTAAATTTATTGGTAATTTTGCCTGAATTCTTTTTGGAAAATTTCTCTCCGTTTTTATCATCCTTTGGTCCTGTACTTCCTTCAATGCCAGAATCTTGTAGTCCATTGCCTTCAGATACTATTTTATCAAACATAGCATCAGTGTCTTTCAAGCGTTTCAAGAGCTTGTCTCTCTCCGTGGGTTCAGAATTTTTTGATTTTGAGTGATTCCGAATGAACATTAATTTGGCTTTATTCCATTTACTATTATCGCCTTGATTTGATATTTCAATAAGCGGGATTAGAAGGAATAAAGTTGAAATCCAGAATATAAATTTATCCATTAGCGTCTAAGAATATAGAGAGATTGTTATATTTTTCTGTTCTTCCAGGTTTTACTGGTGCCAGACAAAGACCTCAGACTAAGACATTTATTTCTCTGGAGAAAAGAAAAATCTAAGACATGTCTTGATTACTGGCTCAGGATCAAGAGCTTAACGATTTGGATTTGGAGTCTATGATTTGAACTCAACCTGAGAATATCTCAAGGCTATAACTTTATTTTGTGTAAGGAAATCTTGGAATGTGTGTAATCGGCCTGATACCCTGATTGATCTGATACCATTGATATACTGATTGGCCTGATACCCTTGGCCGTCCTTATGGTCTGGAATCTAGTATCAGTGATATTTAGTCTAGGAATCTAGAGCGGATGTTAAATATCTCCTTTATTATTTTTAAATTTAATAAAAAAATAAAATAGGTAGCTAGTGTAGACGGCGGATGTTATTTCCTTTCCTATGTCAAATGAATGTATTTCTCCTGATGAAATCAAATGGATTTATGAAAGGCAGTCAAAAAATATAGCCAAAAATGGATATATGGAATTGATTGAAGAGTCCTTTTATTGCCGCAAAGGCAATGTTGTTTTAGCTATAGACGATAAATAAATTTAAAAAGGGTTGCCGATTTTAGAGAATTTTTTTATTTTTTAAGAGTTAAGGAAGGATTTTATATAAAAATACATAAATAAAAATTTAATTAAAATTTTAAGAGATTAATAAAGGTCCACAATCCTCTAAATCTTTAATAAATTCTAATGAGCCTAGTTAAATCTTTAATAAATCTGAGTAGGCTAATTAGAATCCATTTTCTTGACTAAATTTGATCTGAATTAACATTAAGATACCGTATTTCCTATATTAGAGCCCCATCCTCAATTAGAGCCCCACCCTCAATTAGAGCCCCACCCTTTAATACAGCCCCACCTTGGAGGATAGTTGAAAAATAGAGCCCCATGGGGCTCTAATATAGGAAATACGGTAGTTTATCTCAGTCTGTCTTGCAAGTGACTAGCGGTTTACCTCGATTCATCTTCTGTTGAAGCTGGGAATACCGTATTTTTCCTGATAGTGCGACCGGTCGGCTTATTTTCAACCATCCTCTAGAGGGTCGGTTTATTAGAAGGGGTCGGTCTAATAGAGACAGTGGCACTATTAGGAAAAATACGGTATTTATAATTTAGATTCTCCTAAGTATTTTAGACATTCTTTTGGTTAAAGATATTCTTTATACCCACATTTAAAATAAATCAAGAAATTGTCATATAAAAATAATCAAAAATCAAATGTCTTTTAATGGTTACTTTGAAGGGGTTCAATAAAATTTGGACAAATCAAGGAGCTTAATAAATGTTCAGGGTCATAGTTTTGCATGTTAAGGAGTAAATACAATTGTTTGTAGGGATGGATAAGTTGGGATAACGTAGATGCTCAAATATGCTTGCTATAATAATTTTAGAAGGATACAGAAATCATTATCACTGTTAATTAATGGAAAATTTTAAGAATACTAAATATAAAATAATACAATTTTGACTTAATCTAATTGGGAATCACCCTAAATCGAGCGCTCCTTTAAAATAAATGCCCTTTCTAGCGAGAATTTCAAACAATAATCACCCCTTGTAATGAGCATATACGGTAACAGGGTTTCAATAAACACACTCATTTGGTAGCAAAAGTTAATATGCATCCATTTTCAAGAATCATCCTTAGCTTATGATCCACTTTTAAATAAATCACTTAATGTGGGTTGTTTCTCTGGTGTTTTAAGCAAATCTCTCAATGAGATTATCGGGGTTTGTTTCACTGGTTTATCATGCATATTAAGCAAATCTCCATGTGATGGCAATTGTTGTTCCTTTAATTGCTCGTGAAGTTTTAAAGGTGAATTTCTCAATGGAGCGATTTGATTTTTGTTTGATTGTTTCTTTGGTTCCGAGCGAAGGAGAGATTTGATTTTTAAATTAAGACCAGTTGGTTTTTTCGACTTTTCATCTTCTGATTTAATATCTCCCAGAGATACAGTTCGATTGAATTTTTTCTCACTTTGTTTTGGATGATCGAATGAATTCATAACTAAAAATTATATTAAGAATAGAAATTTTGACTTATTTTTTATGAAATGGATTCATTTTGAATTTTTTGTTCCATTTCTAGTATCCATTCCGCGATATTTTATATATCTTTTAGGCGAAGGGGAGTATATCTAGTTTAATATCTTCAGCCTTTCAGGTTCTATAGCGAGTCAGAAGAGGTTATCATCTATACACTCCTCAAAAGATACCTAGAAAATCGAGAAGAAGATTGATAACTTCTATCTAAACATGAGGGAGATCAATCTAAGTTTCAAGTATCTCTTATTATTTTCACTCCGCCACTCAGGAGAGAAAGGCAAAATCGTTCAATATTTGTTTTATTTAATCCCTCATCAATTAATTACCTGTAGTGGCAAATCGAACAAAATTACGAGGTATATTCCTTGCGAGTTCGAAAGATTTTGAGCGATGTAGCTTTTTAACAGGTTGTTTGTTTTGTGAGTCCTCGTCAGCTAATAGTCCGAGGAGTTTTAAATGATCGGCATTTTTATTTTTATTTTCTTCTTCTTTCATCTTTTGCTTTCGTTCTTCATCTTCTTTTATTTTCTTCTCAAATTCTTTCACTTGTTCATTCGTAATTGTCTTACTCTTTTCAGGAATAGGCAAGAGCCGGTTTATGTATTTATCCTTTTTCACGAATGTTTTTAATTCGCCAAACTCAGTTTGATCCTCCTTACTTGCCACAATCATGAAAAAAGTGGGCAAAATAAGAAAAAATAATTCTTTTTTCATTCTTTAAAATTTAAATAAATTCGAGTATTTACTCACTTAATTCTAAGACCTCCAAAATTCCCCAAACTTATAATCTGACCAGGTTTCTTATGATATGTAGTAGAGACCGGCGCGGGACGGGATCCCGCGCGGGATTTTGCGGGATACCGCTCCCGCACTTTTTTCGATTTGCGGGATTTATCCCGCGGGATCCCGTCCCGCAAAGATTTTTTTAAAAATTTTATCCCGCGGGATCCCGCAAACGCAATTTTGCCGGTCTCTAATATGTAGTACATATAAAATCTGGTATCAGCTCAAGTCGTGTTAACTATTCCCCTAGTTTTCCTATAAAATTCTTCGTTTGCTCAACTCAAACTTCCATTTAAGTGCCATTGAAACCCTACTAAATCGAGGACAACTAGAGACGGTCTTAATGAAGTAAGAACATCAATCGGAGAAGGGCAACAGACTCATATTTTGTGGTCCGCTTGGACTATCCTTTGTGAGGAACCCAAAATCGAATCGTAAATTAATTAAAAATTAGAGTCATGCTAACTTAGAAGATCCGCCTTTTCAATATCTTAGAGTAATAACCTGAAGGCCCATAATGACCTGAAGGCCCATCAGGCCCCTAACTTCATGAATTCATAAATTTAACTTAAAGAATGAATTTTATTACTCCCTCTTCCTTTTGGATAATTCCCATCCTAGGAATGAGATAATAACTAATTTCAAGGAGAATTACTCGAGCATATAGACTAACTTTATTAATTTAAAAATTAAATTTTATATTTTATTTAAATTAATTAAAATAAATTATGGGCAGTGAAGTTAATTCATTGTTTAAATTTTTAAAGAAATTTAAATTTATTTCCTTATGGAGTGCCTAGTGAAGCGCCTAGTTAAGCGCGCGTTCATAGACGACATCCAGGATGTTGGCAAGTGAATAGTGAGAGGGGATAGAGCAAGAATTTAAAACAGAGCCCGCACTTATAGTAGAAGCGTCTTGCGCGTTTAAGGAGATAGAAGCGGAAGAGTGAGGAGGAAGAAGAAGGAGAAGGAAGTTGAGGAGGAAGTTGAGGAGGAAGCTGAGGAGTAAGACAGTCTAAAGCATCGTTGAATAGGGAATATTGAGAGGGCTGCGGAGATGTGACGCCACGATCTCCAAGATAGTCGATTCCTCTCATATTCTCTAAAGCGCCCTTGTAAAGCGTTTTCTATATATGCGAGCGTTTCTTGAGATGTCGTCGTGAAAATTTTATCGATTGAATTTTGAATATCCTTTTATAAAGTCAAAAAATTGAAAATCCAACAAATTCTAAAGTTTTGTTTGTCAAGAAAAGCTGAAATAACATGGAAAACTTTGAAAAAAATAAAAGAATTACTCGAAAGAAATCTCTAAATTATACACCGAAGATGCATAAAATTCTCAGTTAAGCGCTGCAGGCAAAATTTTTTAAATTTCCAGTACACGGAAAAAAATTTTCAAAAAATTTCAATTTTTGGTTTAAAAATACGACAGAAAACTAGAAAAATATCTAAAAATATAAAATTTATCAAATAATTTTCGTGCTATTGTCCATATTTCCAACTTTTTAAAATTTTCTATTAAATTCGGTCTCGAAAAGTTTTCGTAGCTTCGACGACATTTTCAGAAACATTCAAGAAAATTGAAGGTAATTAATTATCTATTCTATCAAGACTGGAAGCCTTGATCGGCCTGAAAATTTTCAGTTTCAAGAAATATAAAACTATTAATGAAAAAATCAGAAAAATTCAACAAAAATCAGAAAAAATAAGAACAACTATTTAGAGAAAACCAGCACCAAAAATCAGAAAAAAATTACCGTATTTCCTAAAATAGTACTCCCTCTGAATTAGCACTCCCCCTTTAAATAGAGCCGAGGAGTAAGTGACTAGACAGACTAGTAAGATACAACTTGAGAGATTGGAGTAAGAAATTGGAGTACGAAATTTTACTTTGAAATCCATTCCTATGCCTCTATTTTTCAGTTTCGCTTTAGCAGTTGATCTTATTTAGAAGGTTAAAAGTTAAGTAAGCAACGATTGAATTGAGTTAAGGGAGCCGAGCATAAATTCTAATTTCATAAATTCTCATTTGGAAATTTCATAAAAACGGTTAATTTTTGGCAAAAAATTTCAAGAATTCAGATTTGTTAATGTTCAAGAAAAAAATTTTACTTGGTTCAAGAACAAGTCTCTCAACAAAACAAAAGTGATAAAGTCCTAAAACTTAACTTTTTAGCTTATCCCTTTATTAAATTTTTTACAAAAAATTTTTTTACTAAATCTAATTTTTATACTAAAACTAAAAATAACAAAATAAAATGAATATTCGATAAAAAAAATTTTATCTTTGTTTTTGTTTGCATTTTACCCATAATTTTTTTGGATTTTTGGAGTTTTGTAATTTTTTTGGATTTTGATTTTTTATATTTTTATCTCATTTTCTGAAATTTTTTTTGTTTTTAGACCTCATTTTTACATTTTTTTGGTCCATAAATTTTTTGTCTTGTTTCTAGTATTTACCAATAGGTAACTCAAATAATCTTCGGTTTAGTCACAATCAGACTCTGTAGCTTCATCACCTCCTTCTTCAACGTTTGACGCTTCACCTTCTGAAAATTATCCAATAAAATTTGATTTTTTAATTTTATTTCTAATAAAAATTTTGGAAAATGTTTAATTATATGAATACCGCTAATAATTACCCCCCCCCCTATACAGACGGATATATTCAGGACGCATAACTATACTTATTTTGGAAATAGGAGATTAAATTATTTACTCTTAAAAATTCAAATATTAAAATTATATACCTATTTTCTCTAAAATAACCCCCGGGGGTTATTCTAGAGGGGGGTTATTTTAGAAGGGGGGGGGGGGGGGTAATTTTCAATTTCGTACCCCCCTCCTCCTTTTTTCTTACTCAAATTATGAAAAAATGGTCAGACTTTTCTTTTTTCCTCAATTACACTCTTCTTCCCCATGGCATACAATCAGTCAAAAAGGATTAAATTTTATTCAGAACGTTCACAAGGATAAAAAAGAGAGAATCTTTGAAATTTTTTAGTTTCTCCATTTTTAAAAATGTGACGCTTTTCTTTCTCAGTTCTTATATTTATACAAACAAATTTAAAAAAGGTAATCCTTTTTGTCTGATTGTATGCCATGGGGAAGAAGAGTGTAATTGAGGAAAAAAGAAAAGTCTGACCATTTTTTCATAATTTGAGTAAGAAAAAAGGAGGAGGGGGGGTACGAAATTGAAAATTACCGGGGGGGGGGGGGGGGGGGGGGGGTTTTTTTTAAGGGGGGGGGGGGGTTTTTTAGAGAAAATACGGTATATGTTTTTGCCACATACCTTTTCCGCAACGATTATGATGTCTTGTTAAATTCTGCAAATGTTTAGATGACATTTCCGTATCGCATTTCTTACATTTAACCTTTCCATTCTCAGGCTCAGTAAAATGATTCCAGGTTGAAGAAGTTTTTTCTGTAATATCAAATATTCTTTAGATTTAAAATAATCTATTTAATTTTATTCACTTTATTCAGCACACGGTTATTTTCGAAAATTGTAACGGCAATGCCGAAATTTAATTTAATCTGGCATTATTCCGGCATCATGAGAAAAATATAATTCATAAATTCAAAAAATTTTCTTCAGCATTTCAAATTAATTTTATAATTCAGAAATCTGAAGGAAGATCTTTAACCATTTTTTTTACCGACGAAATTTTTTAACGAAAAATACGTACCAATCAACTTGACTCTAGGAGGAGCATCGAGATAGTCTATAATTAGATTTTTGAAAATTTTATCTAAAAAGTGAAATTTAAAACAATCTATCATTCAAAGACCCATATCTCAACTCGAGAACAAGATAATCGTTTTGTTTGACGTCATTAGAATCAGCTTTGAGAGCTTATTCGGAAAATAAAACTTCCCCCATATCAAACACATTGCCTTTAAATCAGATGACTTTTGGTCGAAAAATTTTTACAAAATTTTATGAAAAAACCAATCAGATTAATTTCAAAATTTAGAGAATATTTTGCCACCAAAAATTTGCTTAGAGTATTGGGAATAAAATAAAAAAAGAATTAGCAATTTTCGTTGACTTTGAAGAAAGTTATGGCAAAAACAAAAGGGGAGGAAAATTTGCCGTACCCTGTATAATTATTTGGCATTCTTGCCTTTTAAGCAGCCTATCTTGGCATTTTATACATCCTATTCAGGTACATATTTTTAGGGTTTTAAAACCTAAAAATCTGTTTCCAAGTTTACTTTTTGGAAAATTTACTTTTGCAAGAAGTTTCAATATGGTCTAGTAAATTCGTCAAATATTTGCTCGACATAACTTTTTTGCATTTATTACATTTAACTTTATCATTACCAACTGATGTAAAATTATCCGTTGCTGTTTTGTTAACTATAACATAAAATTTACTTTAACTTTTAAATATTAAGTAATTTTATTGAATAAATTTGAAAAATATTAATCTAATTTATCTATAAATTAGAGGTGAGATATTTGAAGTTTCATCTGAATTTAGTAATTTTTTTGTGTTGCGATTCCTATTTTCTTATAGAAATATCAGGGGCCTATCTCAATTGTACTCAGATTCTGCATTCTGTGCACAGAACACAGATTCCGTGGAAATTCTGTTTTTATTAAATTCTGTGTGCACAGAATCTGCGGACTCCTTTAACCGCCGAATCTGTGGAATAATTAAAACAGAATTTCTGTGGTCTGTGCACAGAATTCTATCCGCAGAATCTGTAGACAATTAAAATAGGCACCAGACATAAATCCAAGAGTTATGTGTATACATAAGAAAAAATGTAGCTATACATTTTAAGTTATTTTTAAAAATTTAAATATTATAATATTTTTTAATTACGTTTCCAACAAGTTTTAAGATGGGTTTTTAAATTTCCTAAACGTGCAGACATTTTCAGACCACACTCCTTACAAGCAACTTTATCGTTTCCAATTTGAGTAAAATGATTCCAGGTTGAAGAAGTTCTTCCTGTAATGTTTTTTAATTAAAAAAAAATTGAAGTTGAAATATGAACAGACATGAGATTATAATGTTCTGCCTGTTACCAAACTTTGTGAGATTTCGGATCAGATATCTGAGGATTTCAGGTCGGTATCTATACTTGGGTTAGGATATTGGATCCTTGTATCCTACGATTTCCTTCATTCACAGTTAAATGTGATTATGACTTAGTCAGAGTTTAACTCCCTTAGATATATAAAGCTATAACATAATGTTTATATTAACTAAAAGAAATAATTCTCACATGCAGGGATGACACGGATTCGGGAAATTTTCTTACATATTAGGAATTTTTATTATGAAAGTGGCATATTAGAAATTATTCCTATGTTATATTTCTATGTTATATTATTACTTGATTGTAGTATATATGAGTTGAGAGGATCAATATCCTGAATTGGATGATATGGTGGATGATTGGATGTTACAGTATATTCAGCTAAAAAAATTTTTTGAATGCTTCAATAATACACAATAGGGATCATCTTACCGTGTTCCTCATATTCTTCACCTCCATATGCTTGTTCATCATGTCCTTGTCCGCCATATCCTTGTTCTTCATATCCTGCTGCATCATGTCCTCGTCCTACATAACCTATAAAGTATTTGGATGGATTAAAAATGGGCGTTTTATCCTAAGTTTCACATCATGGCTATTGAGATCATTGCTTTTGTTAGCGCGCAGGCAAAATTTTGGGGCATTTTATTTTTGAAATGACTTACTTAAATTCAAATAAAATTCATGTCCTTGTCTACGCCCGCTTGACGATCCAACTTTTCAGGCCCTACTTTTCCGGCCCTACAACTTTAATTGAATATTTTTGATTGGAACGGCCAGGGGGCCTTTTACTATTTAGAAAATAAATCTCATGCTAATCAACTTATACACATAGGGTTCATCTTACCGTGTTCCTCATGTCCTTGTCCTCCCCCGCTGGTCGATCCCACTTTCCTCTTTCCTTTATCCTTACCACCGCCCTCCAACAAAACGGAGATATTTAGAATAATTAAGAAACTAATAACAAAATTAGTTAACTTCATCTAAAAATAATTTATTTGATTTATGTTTGTTATATTTCATGAATTTTCGTTAATAAATAGAATTTAGGAATTTATTTACAAGTTAAATAATTGAGGGCAGGGGTCTTATAATGTTTCAATAACTAAAATGGACAATGATTTTTTAAATATTTTTAAAATTAGAGAAGGAAAGGGAGGGGGTAATTATTTGAGAGAGGGTAATTATTCGAGCATTTACGGTAATATGGTAATTAAAAAAATTTTTTAATGTTTATTGCTCGTGAGAGCGACTTTTATGGAGAGGATTTGGGCAGCCAAAAATTATTACACGTCTATCAGACGACTGCCCACAACTACCTACTGCCTACGCTTGTCGTAAGACAAGCGTAGGACACGTCCATCATTTTTAAGTAACGTCGACTTAGAGGGCAAGAAAGAATTACGAGGATGCCATTGCTCCATTGCTGTTATGAAGTGACTGACAGCCATCACTCCATTGTTCACTGCCTTGCTCCATTGCTGTTATGGAGTGACTGACAGCCATCACTCCATTGCTTCACTGCCTTGCCATTGAGCAGTGGAGCAATCTATTATTCGATTTTTTATAGCGCGCATACAAACAACACGGGATTTATTATTTTTATTGACTTTTTAATTAGAATTTTGCAAATTTTTGCAAAAAAATAAATTAGTCAATAAAAAACTTTAATTTGAAAATCGGTAAAGGATTTGACAAGAAAATAAATAGATTACCATTGGAGTAACTAATCGGTTTACCTGGCTTTATCCCGGTCGCAGGGGGAGTGAAGTCTCCCTAGATAAGATTATGGGATAGTTGGAAATCTTCAGATATCCGGATCCGATATCCGAACCGAAGATTTCGGATATCCAGCATGTTTTCGGATCCGGATCAGCCAACCTTACTCCTAGAAAATTGAAAAAAAAAAACCCTGAAGAACGAGCTAAGTTCTCTCTCCTCTCCCGTGATTCAAATATCTTGTATTTCTCTCCCAAAGGAGACTCTTTTACCGCCGGAGGTTGGAAACTTCATAGAGGTAGGTTCTCGAAAGACACAAATTGTCCATGTTCGAGAGTGGCCCGTATTTTTAAATTTTTCCAAATTTTAATTCAAGTCTCTAGGAAGAACAAAAAAAGTAGCTCATTAAATTTTAATTCTGAGTGAAAAAAAATACATAAATAGTATTTTAATAGTAAAAAATACACACCAGTCTTTAATAAGGATGGCGGTTCCTGGGAAATTCCCTGATATACTGAACCGATATCCGAGCCGAAGATTTCGGATATCCGGGACTTTTTCAGTTCAGGATACTCGGAACCGCCAGCCTTAGTCTTTTTAATATAAACAATATAAAAAAATTTTTTTTGTCATTTAAATAAATCAGTTGCTGCAATATTTTTACTAACACATTCTTCACACAAATCTATACGTAAGGTTACTCCAGCTCCATCACGTTGAATTTTTTCGTCCGATTTGAATAACCTTTCACGACAATTTTTGCATAAATAAATTTGTAAAAAATCTTTGGGTTGAAGTGAAGAAGAACATTTTACTTGGGTAGATGCAGCTAAAGCTTCGGCAAGATGAGCTAAGGATGTTGTAGAGTTTAATGAAGGTGTAGGGACGGGAGGTGGGGGAGGAACAGGAGCTGCAACAGGAACGTTGTTGTTAACCACAGAGGGGGGAGGAAGACTTGTTGGAGGGGGAATATTTGTAAAAGTTGTTGAGGAAGATGCAACAGGAGGAATACTATTAACAGTATTAATAGGTGGAGTAACAATAACAACTGTTGGAGGATTTATAATTTCTGTTGAATGTTGTTGTTGTAATTGTTGGTGGTGTTGTTGTTGACGTAGTCTTAATTCACGGTCATGTTTGAATGTGTCAACCTATGAGAAAAAAAATTTTTTTTGTAACTTTTAATTAAATTTTTAAATTTGTAACGGCAAGACTATTATATAGAGATACCATGCCTTTTCTTACTTCCGTACCGCTGACCGTGTGCTCCTTCAAAACGAGGCTAGGAGCCCAGAGAACGATATACATACGTACATTATAGACGGTATTTTTCGGTATATATATCTTATTTTTCTGTATTATCTGTGTTCCGTATCGGTATATATATCTCAACTATTCAGTTATTCTACATATTATTGTCTCAAAAAAAATGGTACTTTTCGGTTTTGCCACACCCCACCCATATATTCGCAGGATATTATTTCTTTTTTCACTAGTTTTTACATAAAGGTCAGTCTTCTTTCTTCCTCAATTTCACTCAATTTTCCCTGTGGCATGATCAAAGAGACATTAACAAAGTAAAGATTAATTTTCTTTCCATTGTGAAATTAAGGAAGAAGGAAGACAGACCTTTCTGTAAAAAATAAGGAAAAATTGAAATAATATCCTGCGAATATATGGGAGGGGTGTGGCAAAACCGAAAAGTACCAAAAAAATATTCGGCACTCAGCCTTATTATTATCGTATTTGTAAAGGACTGTTTGTAAGTCTATATGTATTTTGTTTTGATATTCCTACAATTTTTCAATTTCAAAAAATCACTAATCACCTTATCCTTAATTAGTTTTGTGATATGTTTAATGTCGGAATCTGGGATTAATTGTTGCTCAACCATTTGTTGAACAATTTCTTCGGCTTTATCAACTTCTATATCAAATGAAAATAGCAACCCTTCATTTTCTTTAAATTTGTATTGAGCTCGTTTACGTTCGTCAATTACATATAATTGCATATGAATCTGAGGAAAAAAAATTTTTTTGAAAAATTTTCCACTAAAAAACACCTCATTATTAGTTCCACTCAAATCTTGCTCTCTATTTTGTATATCTATTCGAATACCACCACATTGTTCGTCTTCTTCTCCATTTAATAGCTGTTGAGTAGATGATGATTGGTCTGAATTATTTTTCTCATTTGTAACACGGTCAATTATTTCTTTAATTTCAGGGTTTTGAATACGTTCAAAGCAAGTTGATTTGACATTCTGAATAACAAAAATTTAAGGGAAAAAGAAAACCTAACTAGTATTTAGTACTAATATCAAGGGTTACTAAGAGCCCGATACCCCAAATCCGGAATTTTTGGACCCTATACGAGATCCACTTCACTGTGTAACACCTATAATAAAGTAAGTGTTCGCACGAATCAAGACTTTTGAAAGACCGAGGGAGCCGAGGCTATCTAGCTTGAAATAGACTCGTATGACTCGACTGGAATAAATCAAACTCAGAAAAATTGTAAGCGAAACGAATCGAAAAAAACTCATTCTAAAACAGCTTAAAAGACTCAACTCGAAAAAAAACCCCAAGCTTGAAAAAACGGCCGAACGTCTCGACTCGAAATTAAGAAGGCAACCCTAAAGGTTATCAATTGGATCCCTTATTTATTATCTTTGGAGAGTAGGGCCCGTTTTTCCTTAGCTAATAATTATATTTTTAAAGTCACCCCGCTAGGCTGTGGTTGAATAACAACATTAGAAGTATTATTAGTAACTCCATTAGTAATAATATTAGTCGTAGTAGTTGCAGCTGTTGCTTGAGAAGATGCTGCTAAAGCTTCGGCAAGATGAGCAAGAGACGTCGCTGTATTAAGAATTGGGGCTGTACCAACAACGCATGCAGTAGTAGGGGCAACAATAACAACAGCAGCAGCTGTTGGGACAACAGCAGGAGTGAGAATTTCAGAAGCTTGTTGTTGTAATTGTAGTTGACGGAGCCTGAACTCACGGTCACGTTTGAAACAATCGACCTGTATTTTAAAAAATTTTTGTAATATGGCACCAAAAAGGGGGGGACATATCGGGACGACATCTCGGGATTGCTATGGCTCCGGCTTCGCAGAAGCCCCAGCCCTAGGGTCGAGCTCTGAAACTAGGTCTGGGAGAAATACCCAGCACTAGCGTCTATGGTAGGGTTTAAAACATATAAACCCTATTCTTCAATAGGACTATCCAAGAACTCCGAAAGCTAGTTTCAGAGCTATACTATCTGACACCCAGTGGCCGTAAGGTCCCAAAACCAGCACGCTAATTGTCCGTACATTGGAATATCCCGATATGTCCGCATATCATCTATAAACACACCTTATCCTTAATTAGTTTAGTGATATGTTTAATGTCAGAATCTGGGATTAATTGTTGCTCAACCATTTGTTGAACAATTTCTTCGGCTTTATCA
The DNA here is from genome assembly GCA_036172955.1 of Meloidogyne arenaria. NCBI lineage: Eukaryota > Metazoa > Nematoda > Chromadorea > Rhabditida > Meloidogynidae > Meloidogyne > Meloidogyne arenaria. The sequence goes on along the minus strand of JARQAB010000033.1, from coordinate 3,722,329 downwards.
ACTTCAATGTCAAATGAGAATAACAACCCTTCATTTTCTTTAAATTTGTATTGAGCTCGTTTACGTTCATCAATTACATATAATTGCATATGAATCTGAGGAAAAAACATATTTTCAAAGAGTTAAGGATTTTATATATACCGTAAATCCTCTAAAATAGCCCCAGCCTCTAAAATAGCCCCAGCCTCTAAAATAGCCCCCCTCTAGAAGTCGATCGAAAAAAATAGCCCCAGCCTCTAAAATAGCCCCAGCCTCTAAAATAGCCCCCCCCCCCAAATATTTACCAAATTGGTTTTGGCATTGTGTTTCTAAAGCATGTCATTGTGTCTAAAATGTTTCATCTATATATATATATATATTATTTAAATATATTTAATTTCCCATATTTTTAAAATAAATTTAGACTTCAATTTAGAAAAATGAGTCAAAACGAAGTAGTTATTAATGTTAGCGAAGGCGAATTTTAGAAAATTGTTATTTAATATTTGGTAATAAATTTTAGTTTTCAAAAAATTTAGGCATCGAAAAAAATAGCCCCAGCCTCTAAAATAGCCCCAGCCTCTAAAATAGCCCCCCTCTAGAGGTCGATCGAAAAAAATAACCCCATGGGGCTATTTTAGAGGATTTACGGTAGTGGTTGTTAGTAGTGAGCAATACCTTGCCGTATCAGGAATTAAACAAGCAAAGTTAGACCCAATTAAGACGTGCCACCCATTTAAGTGCTATACAGGGAACTATGCTAAAAAAGACTTAACCAACCAGATATCGGAAAAAGGCCCGATAAAAAAGAGATCGACCTGAACTGGATCCAGGCCTTAATTTTGCCAGGAACCAAAGACAAGATCCATAATTTTTTCTTGACTTTGATTTTTTATTGACTCAAAACTCAAGATGTCTCACTCAAAATCAAAGTTTTTTTATTAATTCCCAATCTCTACCCTTACTTAAATCACTTCAATGACCTATAAATCTAAAGAAAACCACCTCATTATTAGTTCCAATCAAATCTTGTTCTCTATTTTGAATATCAATTCGAATTCCAAATTGTTCTTCAGGCATAAAAAATTCATCATTTAACAATTGACGAACAGTTGAACGTTCATCCTTATTCGTTCTTATGCATCTATCGATAATTTCTTTAATTTCTGGATTTTGAATTCGGTCGAAACAGGCTGGTTTGACTCCCTTAAATTTAAAGAAAACCCTCAAGAAATTAGGGGAAAAATTCGAACCGAAACAACTTTTCGATAAACTTGAGCAGCATATTGACATTCACTATAAGGATATTCACCTGTAACCATTTCTAAGAGACACATTCCAAAAGCATAAACTTTGAAAAAAAATAGTATATAGGTAAACATTACAAGAGATCAACTAAGGGCCAGATCAAACCTGCAGAGGATCAACTTGGGCATGATCAACACTTGACCTGATGTGAAAATGGGTGGGACTGACACGAAAAATTACAAAGTTCTTATGGTCGGGACTCCGATTCCCTCTAACTAGTGACTTTAATATTTATCAGAAATTTCCGTTCACAATTCAAAAATTTTTTTGAAAACCCCTATCCCCCCTAAATAAATATAAAATTTTAAAAATACCATCAACTTCTTCATCGTACTGTTCTTCATACATTTCAGGTGCCATAAATTCTGGTGTTCCAATAACACTTTTTGCATGAGATTTATTTTTGAGAGTGGCAAGACCTGAAATAGAAGTTGAATAAAATTTTTAAATTTTAAAACAGGTTTAAGATATTACGGGCGAGGTACATGAGCTGTATACGACGGGACTCACACAAAATGCCACAAAAATTTCTAAGAAAAAATTTTGCAGCAGTTTTACTAAAGCCATTTTTTGTTTTGGATCCCAAAATTAAAAAGTTAATAGGGCTTCAATGCTTCAGGTTATTTTGATATGACTAACAAACAATGAAGCCTATAATTTTTTTAATTTGGGGGGGGGGGCAAAAAAGGCATTAATTTTGGCATTGGTGATAGTTTCAGATGTCCCCTTGTGAGTGATTGTGAGCTACAGGGGCCCAGCTTCACCTCCCCTTTTTAAAATATTTTATTCCCCCACAGATCTTTTTATATGCTACCAAAACAGTCCCACTTTCCTATAGTAAACATTCCCAAAAATCTCAAAAAAAATTTATTTGGCAAACCTAAATCACCAATTTTTACACTTCCAGTAGTTCCAGTAATAAAAATATTATCACATTTCAAGTCTCTATGAATAACAGGAGGTTGACGAGTATGCAAAAAATATAAGCCTTTGAGTATTTGACGACACCAAGATTTGAGAACTTTGACATTAATTCGTTTAAAACGTTTCAAATAAAGTTTAAGAGTGCCAGAAGTCATCAATTCAGTAATTAAAACAATATATCTTTAAGAAAAAAATTTTTAGGGAAAATTTTTTCAAGAAAAATTTTTTAGAAAAAATTTTTAAAAAATCCCGTGGTGGAAAACTAAGAAAAAAATTTTTTCCTTAATCAAAAAGCTAAAAAAATTGTTTTCCCATTAAAATTCTCCTTGTCAACAAAAAAATTCGACATAATCCCCTAAGCAAAAAAAACTATAAAAAATCTTTTATTATTTTCTTAACCCAAAAAAATTTTTCAAAGCCTAAAAATTTCTAAAAAAATTTTCTAAAAAAATTTTCCAAAGCCAAAAAATTTTCTAAAAATTTTCCCCTAGAAATTAAAATTCACACAAACTTTCGTTTTCCATCTGTCCTTTCCCAATAATCATAAAATTTGACAATGTTAGGGTGTTGAAGTCCTTTAAGCATTTCAGCCTCGTCTCTAAAACGTTGTCTTTCAGGCTTGCTTAATTTTTGTTCTTGTAATTCACACCAAGCGACGGCAACGCCTAAAAAATAAAATTTTTGAAATTTTTCAGAAATTCATAAAAAACCTGTTTCCGTGTCTAAACCACGATAGACAGTTTTAAACGAACCACGACCCAACTCTTCGTCAAATTTGAGGAAGCGACCATCTTAAAAAAATAAAAAAAAAGTTAAGAGAGTTTAGGATATACTGCTTGATAAAACGGAGGGGTTATGGAAGGGTTAGAGCTTCGAATTGTCGAGTACAAATTAGAAAAACGCTAGGATATACGAAAATTTTGGGTCAGATACGGCATTCTAATAAAAAATAAATAAATTCTGCACAAGGAAATTTATTTTAAATTATGCAGGTAAGAAATGGTCGACCATTTTTACATCAGAAAAATATCTGGACAGGGAGGAGGCACTAAATCTGAAAATCGGATGGACCTAGAGCTTTGAAGCTCGAAAAATGGGGAAAGGAGGCTAAATGGAGACTTGACTCTAAAATGGGACACAGAACCTAAAAAATAGAGAAATCCAGAACGTTTGAAAAATGTAGGGGCCTACATCCAGAGAGTTCGAAAATAAATGAAGAACCCTTGTCCCATCAAAAAAATTTTAATGTTAAAAAAAATAAAACCCGGAGATTTGTCGATCGGTTTTTCCTCATCATAGTCCTCATCATAATCCTCAGATAATTTTCTCCTTTCCTCCTCTTCCTGTTGCTTTATTTCAGCTACAGCAGCTGCCGGAATTAGAGTTATGGGGGTTATTGCGTCAACCGAGTCTATCGCATTTTGTTTTAAGGCTTCGGAAACGACGGGCAATTTTGCAAGGTTTAACTGAAAATTGGAAGAAAATAAAAGGAAAATAAGAAAAAACCTGTTGAAATATTGGAGAAGGTATTGCAGTTGGGGGAGTGCCAACAAGTGTATCTGCTGGTGAAGGAGCGCCGCTACCAGTGGAAAACTAGAAAAAATGAAAAAATAAAAAAGGGAGAAGAATAAAATTTTGAGAAGGCTCTGGACATCAGAAAAATGGAAAAGGGCCCGGAAAACATGAAAGATGAAGGTGAAAATTTTGGAAAAAGACCCTAAAAGTCATCCCTCATTTTTCAAGCTTAAAAATGTTTTCTTGGGTAAAGGAAAAAAATTTTAATGGAAAAAATAAAATCACGGAGATGTATGGAGCAGGGATGTCACCGGTTATCCGAACCCCGGACTTTTTTCGACCCGTAACCGGATCTTAAGAGAAATTTGAAGACCCGCCTCGACTATTTCTCGACCCGCGACATCCCTGATATGGCCCATCTAGCACGAAAAAATAAAAATTTACGAAAAATAGGGTTCCCATACCCACCAAAAACACCCAACTCAAATAAAGTAACGTAACCAAAAAATTATTTTAAAAAATTGACCTCAAATAAATTACAAAAAAAAAAACAAAAAACCTGTTTGGACCACAATTGCTGTTTAGCTTTAGGTCGACTTAAACGCCACTCCCTTTGGACAGCTTCAAGCCTAGACTTTTCTTCTGCAGAAAGACAAGTATGAGAGTCCCAAGCATTTGAAGAACTAAAAAGAAAAATTGATTTCGATTTTGAATAAAAATTAGGACCCCTGGAAGGTCAAAAAATGCCTGGACCTGGACTCCGGTTACAAGAAAAACCCAGGCATTGATGCCCAGCTCGATCTCTAACATATACAAATTAACAAAATTAAATTGGGTAACAGTAGGGTTGGCCGAAAAAAGGAACCGCTATCCATAGTTAACAGTAGATGACAGACCATTTTGCCCAGAATTTCTACAAAAATTTACAAAAATTGCGAGTTGAAAAAAAGTCGAAAAGCCCGAAACCCCCAAAAATTGTTACGAAAAAATTTTAAAGGAGCCGCCTATAAACCTCGAAAAAAAATATTTTGGAGGGAAGGATACCCCCAAAAATCCGGTACTTATTTAGTTTCCCCCCCCCCCCCCCCAGTCAATTTTTTCGAAAAACATGTAAAAATGGTCAGTCTGAACAACAATTGTAGAACCCATCGAGCTGTGTCGAATGACACCAAAATCCGACCGGATTGGACCGAGATACAGACCCCTGAACCACCGGGGCGCAAAATCATATGGATACATATTTTTCGAAAAAACTGACTGGGGGGGGGGGGGGGGGGAACAAATTAACCACCAAAAATCCAACCCATAACCCCAAAAATTTTTAAAAAATTAAAAAAAACCTCGTAGCAGCTGGAGGCTCATTTCCCCGTTTAATAACAGTTCGTCTTCTCCTAGCTACCCCCAAATTGCTATTTAAAGGATTTCTGGCAGGTGAGGAATGATTTGAAGCTGGAATGTGTGTTTGCCCGTTGGTCTGTGCTGAATTTGTTGTTTTCCTTCCAGAAATGTTTTTGACGTCGCCATTAATTGAATTTTCCATTTTTGAAAGAAATTGAGAATTTTTTAACAGGAAATTCAAGAAAAATTTTTTTTCTGAAAAATTTCTAAAAATTTTTAAAAATTTCAGAAATTTTCTAAAAATTTTTTTTAAAAACTAAAAAACATAAAAAAATGACTTTTAGCCCATCAGCAGACTTTCTTTTAATTTTTCTCTTTCTCTAAAAAAGTTTCTCGTTGGGGGTCAGTTGAGTAAATGACTGATAGAGTCCCATTAGGAGGAACACGCCCAGGCGCGAGGCCATAACGGCGCAAAGCCATAAGCTTGCTTCAAGATTTCGAAATCTTATCAAATTTAGTATTAAACGATTCCTCTCGTCGAGCTAAAGAGATTGGTACCAAAATTAATAAGGGTCAGAAATTTTCAAGCTAGTTATGGCTTTGCGCCGTTATGGCCGCGCGCCTAGTTTGGGCTGTGCCCTCAAAAAATATATTCGCAACGGCTAAACACGTTTGGGGTCAGTTGAGTATCAGAATATAGAGTCCCATTAGAGGCTATTGGCGCACCTTCACTCAAGAAAAAATTAGAGGTCTTAAAAATACATGACGCATTGCTCTCATCCCAGGTACCGACATTTGAGTTCTGTCGGTTGAGTAGAGCGACTATGCAGTACGGAACCAGTTCAAAATTTTTTCCAAAAATTTTTCTAAATCAATTTGGAAATTATTTTTATAATTTTGGATGTTTGAGTCTAGGCTTTAACATAAGAAAAATAAAATTCTCATAAATTTAGGGGGCTAACTTAATTAAAGAGAAAATTTCTCCTTTAAAAATAATTAAATATTAATTTTATTGAGTAAATACATAATTTTGAAAGACATTCTAAATTAAGTAACGAAAGATGAATAAACAAGAAAGAATTTCATGTGGACCAAAGGGAATATTATTTATGTCTCGTCGATTGCCCCAAATATTCGCAGTCTTTTTTTAGGCAAACCACAGGAGCAAAGGGTCGTTTTGGCGCCGGGACATTTTCGGCGCGAGACTTAAATTTGACACTTAGGCTGAACCTAAATTTATGAAAATTTTACCAAATTTTTTTAACATCGTTGACTACCTCCTCCAGAAATTTCAGAATTTTTCATCAAATATTTTTAAAGTTATAGTCGAAAAACTTCGAAAATTAGGCGTTTTTTGAAGAATTCACATTTTTGGCCATAATTTCAGAAATTCTGGCCCAAAAATTCTGAAATTTTTAGAGAGGCTAGTTAAACATAAGAGGGGTATTTTTGCATATTATTGCCATACGAAGGCTATTATTGCAAAAACTTAGCCCTCTAGATAATCAATTAACTGTTTTATAAGCTCGCGCCAAAACGGCCCCACGCCAAAATCGACCTAGTTCTCCTCAATTTAATGCCTGCGAATAAGGGGGGAGTTGTTCGATTAAACTCCCCGTTCATTTACTCTCACTCAGGGAAATTCCACCGACGCCTATAAAAAATTACAACAATTTACAAAAAATGCATGAGTTTAGTCTTTCCATATTTGGGGAATGATAATGTTTTTTTGTGTTACACAAAAAAATATTTAATAATATTTTTGGGAAACCCACCACATTTTTTGGTCGTAAATCATTTTAAACGAAGAATTTATTTAAGAAATTGCGATTAAAAATTAAAAATAAAAAGTCGTGTCTGGACGGTTCAGTGCTAATTATTTTGAATAAATACAGTAAGAATTGACCCAAAAAATTTATTCAAATTTTCAACTTGTGAATATTTAAGGAGGTATTTTTGGGGTTAATAAAGCTTAAAAAAAGATAAAATATTACGGGATACTAGAGACAGGACTGGACGGGATGAAAGAGAATCCAGATTGAAAATGTCAGAGGTGTCGGAAATCGGAATTCCGACCATCAGTGATGTCAAAGTTCCAAAATTTCTCTGGAACTAGTTCCAGTTCCAGAACGGCTTTTGATTTTTGTAGTTCCAGTTCCGGAACTCCATTTTTGAAATTCCTTAGTTCCAGTTCTGAAACTAGTTCCAAGCTAGTTCTAGTTCCAAATTTTAAAATTTATTTTGAATCTTTCGAACCAACCGAACCCCAAGCCTAATTTCTAGTATTTGGACCGGAAAATTTGGCTGGTCTAAGCGATACCCTCTGTTAAATATACTCCTCATTCTATGAGAGTTTTATCCTCCCAAGTGTGTAGCTTATAGTGAATTTCTGCTTTATTTTAATTTTGCGCTATAGAGAATAAACGAGAAAATAAACAGAAAAACTTTTTGTTCTATTAATAGAAAGTTGGATAATTTTAAATTTAAAATAAAAGAGAAGAAGCAACTATTTTTGTAAACTTTTAAGTAATCTGCAGCTAATTTTAAAAATTTTTTGCAGCAAGCGAATTTTGGTGAATCTATTTAACTATTTAAAAAGCTTAGAGGAACCAAGTCAGAAATAAATTTTAGTCTAGGATATATCCCTTCACAATGCTAATATCGAGGTAATAATATGATATAGGGAGAGGGAGAGAAAATACTCGATTGGATAAGATCTGGCAATAAGTTCTAAGCTAGACAAGATTCAATACTAGACCTTATACTCATTACTAGCCCTGAGACATTCGAGCAGTTTATGCGAACCATATTTATACGAAAATTTCACATTCCTAGGCTCTCAGCAGTCAACTTTCAAGTCCTCACCAGGGCTGTCCGCAACTGTGGAGTGCGGATTTTAAAATTAAAATTCTAGCACATTTTTATCGTTAAAATTAAAAATTTTTTAGCGTAACATAGGGACAATATAAAAATTATTTTTAAAATTAAAAATATCCAGAAAATGTGGAATTAAAAAAAATGGAGAGCCAGAAAATCCTTGAAAAATGTGTGTTTAAATAAATAAATAATCTTCTTTCCGCCTCTTTATATTCTTAGTCACGCTCTCGTGGTTGGAAGAGTGCACGGCGCGGGATGTCAAGGCGCCGTGCATATAAAATAGACAAAAGGCTAGATAAATTTCTGAAATTTTTAAAAAATATTTGGGATAGTGTCTTCTATCTTTTCGTTAAATTTTAGAATTTTAGGTTATCTATTTCAAAAGTTATGGCCCGTTTAGCCGACCAGCTGCGACCGAGCGTTCATGAAACGATATTTTTGGGGCAGCTTTGAGAGGACAATTTGACATTTATTCTCTGAAAAATTTTTATAGACTAAATGTTTTCTGAACCAAAAATAGTGCTAAATATGATTATGAACGAATTTTGTTGTAATAATCAATGTTTAAACCCAATAATTGAAATTTAAAAAATTCTGGGAACTTTAACGCACCCTGTATTTATTTAAAAAATTCTGAAATTTTTTTTCTCAAAAATTCTGATTTTTTCTGAAAAATTCTGAAATTTTTTGAGAACCTATCGAACATATGGAACCATATCTATAGAAATCTTCACATTCCTAGGCCCTAATCAGTCAACTTTTAAGTCCCCACGCCTTATCAGCTTAGCGCCCAAACATCCCTGTCATACACTCTCGACATTAAAAACGCAGTCCTTTTGTGTTGTTTTTTATTGGAATAAATGAGGATGTTATTTATTTATTTAAAATATTTGTTCGATGTACTTCCGCTGTTATTTTTCGCTCAATAAAAAATAAAAATACTAAAATTTAACAATTTTTTGTTTACTTATTTTTTATTAAAAATGACGAATTTTGGGTAAATAAATAATAAATTTTTTTTTAATAATAAAATTTAGAAAAAATTTTTATCTTTGAAGTAAAAGTAAAGTATCAAAAATACAAAAAATTTTATAATAATTCTCTTTATCATGGTATGTGGAAATTAAAAAGCAGACTGAAAGTGGACGGCGTTATGAAGGTTGAATGAGTCAAACTCGGTAATATTCCAAAATATCGAAAATTTTTGTGGCAGATTAGTATACTACAGTAAAGCTATTTCTCTCCTTTAGCTAGTGCAAAAGTTTATTCGGCGGCTGGTAGCGAACCAGCATCTTTAGTAGACCGGACTGATGTGTTAGCCATTACACCACGCCGGCTACTGCATAGCCTTAGGAATTAAATAGCTATATACTTTACACTACATATTTGGATTATTATAGTCCATATAAATTTATATATAGCCAGTGACATTTTAATAATAATTTATAATTATGGAAATAATTTAAAAAAAAAATAAAATTGGAATAGAAATAGTTTATTTGTTAACATAATAATATCCATTAATCCCAAAATCCATTAATCCCCAAAATTAAGGCTCTTCACATTTACTTTATATCATTTTTTATTAACGATTATGTGTTGGAGGACGTCCATGCCCATTATTGTAATCAGCACTTTTCCTGGAATTAAATAAAAAATTTATTATTATCAAAGCTTTAAAGAGTGTAATAATAAGGCTAGGCATTATAGTAAAATTAACGAGAATCAGATCTTAATGGTTCTTGGGATACAACTAGATACTAGTACATTATTATTATAATCCGTATTTACTCGATTAATTCCCTTCCCTTGAATAATCCCCTTCTCTCGAATAATTCCCCCTGCTACGGATGAGTTGAAATAATACCGCATTTTTCCTAATAGTGCGACTCTTCCTATTAGACCGACCCCTTCTAATAAACCGACCCCTTAGAGGGAGATTGAAAAATAAACTGACTGTCTCTATTAGACCGACCCCTTCTATTAAACCGACCCCCTTCCAGCATTAATCTTGTCTTTTATGTTTCATAGCCATATTCTTTTATAGAGCGGAATTTGAAAAATTCCGGATTCTGTTTCCGGATTTTTAAAATTTTCCTTATCGGATCGGATTTCCTGATCAGGAAAATCCGGAAAACCGGATTTTCAAAAAAAATTATAAAAATTCCGCAATAAATAAACAAATTATTTTAAAATTAGGTTAAAAGCGGGGCATTTAAACACCGTTACTTGAAACAAGTTTTATCGGGGGACACCAAGAAGGATATCGGTGGATTTGGTGGGATTTCGAAAGATATAAGGGGATTTTAAGCGATTAATGGGATTAAGGTATGTAGATTTAGAGGGAATAAGTAACCAAGGCCTCAGACTTGTGCTAGAATCAGCGGTGTCCGCAAAAGAAAAAAATTTTCCGCAGCCGCAATCCACAGTTCGCAATGTATGGATATAAAGGCTAGCCTGGGAAAATAAGGGAATTTGGAGTATTAGAGAAGCTTTCATTTGATATCAGTGATTTGGAGGAATATAGAAGATTAGGAATTTGAAAGGATTGAGATAGATATGAGATTTGTAAGATATCAAGGGATAACAGAGGATTAAGCCATCGATATACTTATTAATCCCAGTAATTCCTCGATATCCCTAAAATGGCTTTGATCCATTCATATCCACTTAGATCCTCATCCTATCATTTTATGCCCTTAATCCTCTAATCTTGATACTCGTAATATCCAGTTCACCGATATCTCTTTTAATCCATCGATAGTTTTCATAATGATTTTCTTCATTTTTCAGCGCCGCAGGCGAAAGCTTTGAAGAATTGGAGGGCCATGGAGCCATATTTCTTCCTTTATCACCGCCAAAAGTGGAAACCCCTAAAGGCCAAAACTCCCTAGAGAAAGGTTGAAAAATAAACCGACTGTCTCTATTAGACCGACCCTTTCTAATAAACCGACCCTCTAGAGGATAGTTGAAAAATAAACCGACCGGTCGCACTATTAGGAAAAATACGGTAATCCCCCTCCCCCAAATACCCTACTACACGTTTAAATTTCAAAACTCGAATAATTCCCCTCCCTCGATTTTCGAATAATTCCCCTCCCTCGACTCCCTCGATTTAATTCCCCTCCTCGAATCCAGTACATAGCCCGAGTCTTCTTAATATTATTAAGAATTTTAAATTCTTCGAGCCTATTCGATTTTAGAGATTATTCAATTAGCCAATTTTACGATTTCAACTGTGTAAAACAGTTGATTACCCATGCCAAGGAAGGGTTGAAAAAATAATGCCCCAGGGGAATTATTCGAGTAAATACGGTATATATCGAGAAAGAGGGAATATCGAGAACTTTATCACGAACGAGGGAAACACTTAGTTTTGAAAGAATAAAAAATATTTTGATCAAACTCTGATTAATTAAAAAAACTGAATGGGAAATCCAGTACATAGCCCGAGTCTTCTTAATATTATTAAGAATTTTAAATTCTTCGAGCCTATTCGATTTTAGAGATTATTCAATTAGCCAATTTTACGATTTAAACTGTGTAAAACACGGACGATCCATCAAATCTGATCAGATTGGCAACCCTATCCCCTAACAAATTTTGAGCTCGATATCAAGTAAAGCTAGGCATTATAGCAAAATCTACAAGAACCAAATTTTAATGGTTCTAAGGACCTTAACCCTTAACAAACCTAACCCTAACCCTTAACAAGTTAATGAGCTCGATATCAAGAAGAAACTTTAACCGAGACTGATAAAACTCGATTTTTGGGTCAATCTTCTAATATTTTTAGGGGTACAACTAGACCCTCGTATAATTTTAAGTTAACTAACATCTGATTCAGCTTTCCAGCTTCTAGAAAATTTGTCAATATCATTGCGATTAAAACAAGAATAATTATAAGCTTCATAGTTGACTCGTAATTTTTAATTAAATATTTATTAAATAGAAATTCGGATTTTTTGGATATTTAATTTGTTTAATTATTAATTTTTAAAATTGAAATTAAATTTATTTTTGGTGTAATTATTCAAAATGAGCAATTTTTATATACAGAAAAAGCTTCCCTTTTTTATTTTTTTTATTTTAATTTCTGCAATTTTTGCAGACTTTTTTTAAATAAATGACTAAAATAGTAATTTTAATTTTAAAAAATGGAAGTAAAAATAAAAATTAATTTAAAACCAAAAAATATTTATGCAAAAAATCTTTAGCTTTCGTTATGTCTGAATAAAATAATTTTTAAAAATCGACTAGTCCAAAATCAGGATAACTACAATTTTTGGATGAGATCAAGTCTGAGATGTGTATTTTCCTCGATAGTGAGAGATTCGGATTTTAAAATTTTGTATACTTTGAAATAAAAATTAAATTTTGTAATTTGCTAGCTATAAATTTAAAAAAATCTACCTCAATTTTTAACAATTTCTAAACGTCAAATATTTAGAATTGTTAAAATTATTAAAATTTTATAAAATTTAAATTATGAATTATAATATTTTATAATTTATAATTTTATAATATTCTATATTATAATTTTTATAATATTTTAATTTATAATATTTTATAATATTTAATATAATAAATTAAATTATAATCAAAAGAGCATCATAAACTTTATATAAAAATTTGTGCTGAGCTTTTTTCAATAACTTTTCCAAAATTTCCAATACCGGAAACATATTTAATTTTACTTCTACATGAGATCGGTTAAGGGATCTTGAATTTTCTGGTAACTTTTTTGATAACTCTCTATTTATTATTTTCTCAATTATTCAAAAATCATTTTTTTTCAAGTTAAAAGCTTCACAAGATCAAAAAAAAGTAAAAATGATTTTGTCGCCCTAATTGGATTATTTAAACATTACATTAAAAACAGGAACTTTTATTAGTAAAGTTCATCATCCGAAAATTGGGGTAAGCTTCAGTCATACTTTCTCCTAATTTATAAATTTATATAATATTTATAAACATGAATATTGTTGATAAAATGGCATATTAATTTACCGTATTTCCTCTAATAGTGCTGCGACCGGGCGGTTTATTTTTCAACCTCCCTCTAAAGGGTCGTTACATTAGAAGGGGTTGCGCCCCGAATCCGGAGGGCACGTTTTTCGGGGAGCGTTGGAGGATGACTGACAGAATAACACTCACAATTTATTGTCAGTCATCCTCCAACGCTCCCCAAAAAACGTACCCTCAGGATTCGGGGCGCAACCCTAATTAGAAGGGGTCGGTTTAATAGAGGGTAAGTCGCACTATCAGAAGAAATATCATATGATTTTTTGCTTTTAAGAGCCCTATTTTGTACCTTTATGGCACGCGGACGTATCGAGACGGACATATCGAGATATATCAATGTACGAACAGTTACCCTAATGATTTCGGGACCTACTGCCACTGGGTCTTGAATAGTATATTGTCCTATTGAGAAGTAGTTTTTATGTTTTAGAACAAACGTAAACGAGCAAAAAATTATTTTTGTCACTCCAATCCCGATATGTCCGCACACCATCTTTATTACCCTCGTAAAGCAGGGGAAGAGGGAGACATCAATGATTAAGCATCAAAAATTAACTGATTACCCCGATAATTAACTTGATTTATGCCAAATAATCCTTTGTATATAAGATAGTTTTTATGTTCAGATGTACTTTTATTTGACAATTTTGTTGATTTATTTAAATATTATTTTTGAAAATTTTTTTGTGTATCCCCGCCTTATAATTACAAACAACAAATTATTTGAAGAAAAACAATTAAATAATAAAAAGTTGCTTCAACAAGCTTCTAGCAAAAATTTGCCTAATGAAGTAGATAATGATTTATTTATTTTTAGAGACTAGACCGAGACAAACACTCGATCGAAAAACTAGGCTATCGAGATCGTCAATTTTTCGAGATTTTGATTCTCGTACGACACTCCCTGTCTCGTCTATTTTATTTTAGTTTATGTTCCCAGATTCCGATACTCTTTATCCACTATCATTTTATATCATCAAAATTATTTTGATATCTATAAAAGTTTTGATTCATGTCTTTCCCTGTTAAAGCAGCTTTCGATATTATTCTTTAAATAAAGTCAAACATCCTTATCAATGGGCTGGGGGCCCGGTCCTGTTCGAAAGATCGGGTCGGGTATCGAAATGGCCCGAAAACCCCAACCCTACTTAACACCCACGTTTAACTGATAATGTTGTAATTCATATTGTGAGTGTGATGGTTGGCCTTATATTAGGAGTTAAAAGTTTAACTTGGATTCACGTGTCTGGGATAAAAAGCTGAGGACTTTTATAACATAAATTCGATGTTTGGCAATTTAAAAATAATTCATTTTTGCTAGAAACAAAGGCAAAAAAATCGTGAAGAATTCTCCAAAAAAGTACAAAACATACCTATAAGGGATGACCATGCTGAAGCGATTTTTCAACATTGTGAGGAATATTTTTTGATAAATTCCCTAAAAATTAATCTTTAAGGGGTTGATCAAGCCTACTCTTCGCTCTTCGCTGCGATTGCTAATCAAAGGTCTTATATCCATTTATCGATACCGTACCCCTTCAATAATAAATCATAAGGAACTTAGCACCTCAGTTCAGTCTGGACCCTATAGCTCGTCAAGGAATGATGACTTTTTCATAATCTTGGTACTATTGGATAGAGAATTATAGGATCTACAAGATATCAAAAAATTAGAATTTTCGACTGATTTATAAAAAAGTTGTGATCCAAAAACTGACTTTTTAAAAAAACGTGATTTTTTGGCACTTTTTCGATCTTAACTTTTTTACCAGTTAGTCAAGAATTTTGATTTTATGGTGTTTTATAGCTTATTTAATGCTCTATCAAATGGTACCAAGAACATTAAAAATTATCAGCCTCTTCAAAGGTTATAGGGTCCGCGACTGAACTGATTCCAGAATGAAACGAGGTGTACCGATTATGGAAGCTCCGATACATACCGTATTTCCGAAAATAAAACTCCAAGCTGAATTAGAACCCTACCATGAAATAGAGCCCCAGTTTGGAGGGTAGTTGAAAACTAGAGCCCCATGGGGTTTATTTTAGGAAATACGGTAATTTATTATCTTTTGAGCTTAACTTGATTCTAGGTGAGTTCTCGATGTTTTAAGGGAAATTTTTTCAGAATTCAATAAAAATTTTCAAGCCCATACCAATTATTCTTAAGAATAAAAATTAATTTAAGGCTAAAATCACTAAAAAAGCCAATCCGTGACGATTTTGGCCATTGCTCCAAACACGCAACAAACATACCTTTACATGCCAAATGTCTTTCTGATCTATTTAATGGGAATTTTAAAGGAAAAAATTTTACTAAAAAAGTTGGATAGAATTTAAAAAATCCTTTAAAAATTTTTGATTCAGAAAAATAGCACAATTTCTCGGTTAGAACGGTATCGTGACAGACAATACAATCAACAACGTCAAAATGTTGTTGAAATGAGAAATAAAATATTCCAAAAATTGAGGGATGATCATAATAAAATTATGGTATTATAAAAATATTTTAAAAAATCTACTATATAAAATTGTAAATGAGTCCATACGTACCAATTAGAGATCGGTATTTTTGAAAAGCCGGGGCCTGTTCTTGGACTCTGGGTTTAATTTATTGACCTGGGCCGGACCCTGACCTGTAGTCCAGGAAAACCCCAGGAAGGTCAAAAATGCCTGGACTTGGGCTGTGCGTACAGAAAACACCCAGGCCTTGGTCCAGACCCAGGCCGATCTCTATTAGCGATATATTAATCTTTTAATACGCTTATGATAACGAATAATTACCCCAAATTGATTTAGTGCTATGTTAAATAGTAAATAAAACCGTATACTTTTATTTTATTATATGGGTTTCATTGTGTGATTTCAATAAGGTAATGAATCTTTTGGAGATTATCTTCTCCAATTATGCTAACACTCACTGATCTCTTTTAATTTAAAGTCCCTTAGCAATATCCAACTAAATTTATTAAATCCCTAAATACTTTTTTATTAAATTTTTTTAACTTAATTTAATTATAAATTTAAATTTAATCCAGTCTGACACCTTAAAAAATAAACAAACTCCAGAAAAGAAAATATTAACTAATCCAACACAAAACAAGTCAAAAGACCACACAAAGATAGCACCAAAAAATTCAAAAACAAATCAACCGCAAATAATCATGCGAAAAAATTTTTACGGATTACACACAACACACTCAAGGCTAAGCCCTTTGGGAAGGATTGCGCGCGATTTAATGAAAAAAGTTTTGAAAGCAAAAGGAAAGCACGAAAAGGATGTTGTTCCGTTAGTTGAATTTTTAATCCGATTATTGGAAATTAAAATAAAATTGGAAAAAATTTCAATTTAGATGGCAAAAAACAGTCGAAAGACTTCGGGATAGTGCTAAACGTAGAAAGGAAATTAAAAAGAATTTTGAGGAGGGGGATAGTCCTGAACTTGGGCATTTGACTTATAGAGGATTGAAACGGCAAGGAGCATTTGGGGAGGTGGAAGATGATGTGAGTTTTTATAATCAGTGGTGTCTTTGCTCTTGAGCCACTTAGGTTAAGCAAAACATGAACTCTGAGGGCTGAGGAACTCAGACTTTCTAGGAATCCGAGAGCCTAAGATCTGAGGCCTTATTATGAGGGTATTAGATCTGAGGCCTTATTAATCTGAGGACTTTGGACTTTCTAGGAACCTCAGTGCCTTAGATTTGAGGCCTTATTAATCGAAGGGCTTTATTTTAGGAATCTGAGGGCCTTAGATCTGAGGCCTTATTAATCTGAGGCCTTATTCTAGGAATCTGAAGGCCTTAGATTTTTGGAATCAGACAGATCAGTGATTCAAGTTTAGATTTGATAAACCTATAATTTCCGCTATGTTCCCCATATTTACATTATCGGAACTTATTATTAACTGTAGCTCAACTTGGGCTACTGAACTGGAACCTGTTTCAATTCTCATAAAAATGTCTGTTTTATTTTAGCTCAATGAAATCGCCGAGGATCCACAAAAAATTTTCAAATTTCTCGAAAAATTGCGTTCAGAAAAATATACAAAGAAAAAGAAAGAACCTTTTGGCCGTCTTGTTCAAATGTTACGCGAAGGGATTAAGTTGGGCTACGCCTTAGCTGGGCATAATGCTTCGGAAATTGATAATAAAACAATGAGAATGGTCTCTCCCAGATTTTTTAGTGTTACAGCTGAGGACGATCCTGAACATAATGATACTGTAATATTATGATTAATAATGATAAGAAACTTATTTATAGGTGGACTTTATTTCCCCCTCACTCTTCTCAATACATTCTGAAGGCAAAGGCATTGAGGCAAGCTATTTGATTATAACATAAATACCAAGTACCTATTAGCAATCTTACCGAAATATAAAATAAATTTCCTATTCCCGATTTTCGGGAATAGGGAAGGCAGGATCCCTTGTGTCTATGCAATCTTGAAATAAGTCTCTTATCCACTTTTTTATTAGCCTGTGGGTAGTCTCAAGACCCTGGCCTTAAATTTTATATCATTTGAGTTTGAACTTAATATATCGAGCTGAACTTATGAGTTGAACTTAAAATTATCAGAGGACACGTTGAGTAAAAGTCGGTTCGGATTCAAAAAAAGCCTGGATTTGGATATCATGTTTCCAATCAATTATTTTTGAGATTTTCAGAATTTAACAAGCATTCCCAGCATTCTTAACATGATTAGTGGACCTGTTGGATTTAGCTCCAAAGACCAACAAATGTGGCTTGATTTGGTTAGATACATTGAAAATTTTATAGAAAATCTTATATTATTTAATTAAATATTTAATTTTTAAATTAAAAGATACTCGAAGCTTCGGGTGTTTTGGAGAGTGCAAAAAAGATAGAGGAGGTCTTGGAATCTTAAAATTATCAAAAATTAAATTTTAAAATAATTAGGAATTAAACGCTACAAGTTCTCTTACAAATTCGACATCTTCAGAATTTATATTGCCTAAGCAATTTAATACTACTCGATACGAGAAGGAGATACGGACAAAGGATGGAACACCTCTATTTTTTACAAAGGAGAACATAACGTCTAATTATATTAAAATTTCAAAATTAATAGAGGGGGGTTTCAGCTTCTTCCCACTTTTACTTCATCAACAAGCTTATAACTAGAGCCCGGCCAGGAGGGTTGATCGATTTTTTCGATTAATAATCGAACGAAATAATCGAAAAAGATCGGAAAAAATCGAAAAATAATCGAATCGAGCCGGGCTCTACTTATAACGATAGACATTCCCTCTTCCGCTTTGAAATCTTATTAGGAATGGTAGGGAGTCCAATCAGGGCTGAGCGCAGTTGGAAAAAAATTTCCGCAGCCGCAATCCGCAACTCGCAATTTAATTTTAAAATCCGCAAACGCAATCCGCAAGTCAAAAAAAACACGCAATTTCATGCAATCAGCAATACGCAATTGCGCCCAGCCCTTGTCCCGATCCTGCCCTGTCCGAAAGATCGAGTCGGGCATCAAATTTTGGCCCGAAGAAGACTTGGTCGGACCGGCACGATAAAAACGAATCCCGATAAAAATGACTAGAACGTCGGCCCGATTAAAAAGCCCTAACCCTATATCTTATCATGGGCTTCCTTCCGCTATTGAGCTAAATTTTAATCAAGATCCCTCTCTCATAAAAAATTTAAAATTTGTTTATAAAAATATTTTTTTCTCCTAGTGATGTCGCTGATGAAGCCGGAATTAAAAAATTCGAGGCTTTTGAATTTTTACAAAATTCAATTAATAAACAACAAGTAATACTTAATTGAAACAATTAATAATAATTTTTTAAGCTAAAAGATATGAATAATACTGGATATACGCTTTTGACTAAAGACCAATTAAATATGCTTTATGGAAATAATTCTTCTTATGAAGATCCCGTGGTATAATAAATTTTTTAGTCGAATAATTTTATTAAGAATCCATTGTCTTATTCAAATGACAGTGGAAATCATGGGATATTATTGGATATTTGGCCCGATCCTGGCCAGATTCTGGGCTGGATCCTAGGCCGGATCCTGTGCCGGATCCTGTGTCGGATTTTGGGCTGGATCCTAGGCCGGATTCTGTGCCGGATCCTAGGCCGGATTCTGGGCTGCATCCTGGGCCTGTAGTCCAGGAAAACCCAGGCCCAGAAAAGATCCAGGAAGGTCAAAAAATGCCTGGGCCTGGGCCTGGATACAAGAAAAACCAGCCTTGGTCCGGACCCAGCTCAATCTCTAGTATTCTCCTTGAAAAAATTATAGTTTAATATTTTACTAGCTATTTCAACGCTTTTTGTCACTCAACAAATCAACATTATTATCACACATTCAAAATGATATTCATAAATTAGCCCAACTTAAATCCTTCAAGATCATACCTAAAAAAGCTAAGAATGGACACAATAGAAGGAAACGTCAATCAATTGTTTTATCCCCTATCAGTTTTTCTCCTTTTATTGAGGTGAGATCAGTCTATAAAGAGGACTCTTAATTTTTAAGACATTCATTGTGAATACGGCTGTCGTTCTCTCTCCAATTATATTCTCTCCGTTGGTTCTTTCTCCTGTTGTTTTGGGACCGGTACTTTTATTTCTATCGAAATTACAGTATATTTATAATTTAGATTATTCTCTCCCCTACAATGTTTGTACCACTCATTCTCTCACCACGTGTGTTAGGTCCTTTCATCCTATCTCCGTCAATATTCGACCCGTTTATTCTGGTACGTAAATTTTGGCACTAGTAAAGACTACCTTTGACACCTCTTTTGACCAGTGATGTCAAAGTTCCTTAATTTCTTTGGAACTAGTTCCAGTTCCAGAACCAGGTTTTAATTTTTGTACTTCCAAACTAGTTCCATATAATCATTAGTTCCGTAGTTCTAGTTCTGGAACTGGAACTAATTAATTTTGGAACTGGAACTGAAACTTTGACACCTCTTTTGACTCCCAATATTCTTACAAATTGCCTTAACAGGGGCATTTACAGGGAGAGCCGATACAGGAAGACCCAATTTTCTTACAATTTTTATTTCAATTTTCATATAAGTATGCCTGGTTTGAAAAATCAAATCGAACCTAAAATTTTGGCCCGAAAAAGACCCGGGGGCCGAAAAAGATTATTAGAGATACATTATGGGAGATACATAATTATGAGAGATATGTCTCTCATACTGTCAGAAGGGAAGATTGATCAGTCTAACATTTAGAACTCATTGTTTTGGGTTAGGTGCCACAAGAAGACTAGTGCCAAAAAATTTTTAAAAATTTCTAAGCTATATAATTTAACAATTTTTATTTTCAGAGTCCTGTAGCGCTAAACCCCTTCATTTTAAACCCAGGAGCATTCATCCCTTTCGTACTCAGCCCCTTCGTTCTGTCTCCATTTATCCTCTCTCCTCAAGTCTTCACTCCCTTAATCCTATCACCGCTGGCTTTATCTCCACTGATTTTAACCCCAGCAGCAGCAAGTCCTTTGGTTCTATCACCCTTTGTGTTGTCTCCTGTTATCTATTCTCCAGCCTTTTTGTCGGCTCTGGTGTTGAGCCCTTATGCACTTTCACCTGTTATCAACAGCCCTTTGATTGCTTTTTCGGTTATCTTGTCGCCGAGTTATTTGAGTTGAAAGGTATTTTAGATTTTTATGATACATAAAAGCACTCTTTACGAGTAGTGATGGTGTTGCCTGAATGTTACCACTCTCAGATCTCACTAACTTTTCAGCACCAAGAGGGATATAAGAACGAGATCCGCTATAGGTAGTAGAATCTCATAAGCACCCTTGGGACGAAAAACTTTTTTCTTATAATGAGATGTATTTTATATATAAGGTATCGCTTCGATGAACACCATTTGTCTAGAATTTGTGACATTTTATTGGTGGGGAATTCCCTAGTCCCAAAATCAGCCGTTTAAAAAAGGGTATTCCCGTTCCCAACATTTGAAATTAAATTTTCTCGGCAATTTCCAAGTTTAAAAATCTGGATTTAGTACAGTGAACTAGACCCCTGGTAAATACCAACAAATCAGTGTCAAAATAAATTAAAAATGATGTTTTATACTGAGCAGAGGTGGGTCGGAACAGTCAGAGGTGTCGGAAATCGGAAGAGCCGGAAATCGGAACTGGCTCAAAAGTCGGAACCAGTGCTTCGAAATTTCAAATTTGCTCGTACTCGTACTCGTACTTCGTACCACCTCTTTTTTTGGCCTCGTACTCGTACTCGTACCTCGTACCACCCTTATTTTAGGCGTCGTACTCGTACTCGTACCTCGTACCACCCCTATTTTTGGCCTCGTACCTCGTACTCGTACCTCGTACTTACTCGTACTTTAGAAAAAAACAAAAAATCGAAAATTTTTATGATTTTTTGGAGTCAAGGATATCTAGTTTTAAATTTTAAGCGTTATATGCAATAATTTTTGAATCTTGGAAGGCTTTGAAGCCGTAAATCCTCCAATATTATCCATTTTCTGCGCCGCAGGCAAAAATTTTGAGCATTTTGGAGTGCAAGGTGAAATATTGTCTCCAAGATGGGTCGGGCTACCCGAAATCTGACATTTTTTCATCCATTTTCCATCTTCTTATATGGAACTTTCTATCTTTTCACCGAACTTTTCACATTTTAATCTCCTGATATCCCTCTTAAACTCAAATCCCGAGAATTTTTTATGTCCTTAAGTTAGATTTCTTCTATTTTTTTGCGCCGCAGGCGAAAATTTTGAAAAATTTTGAAGGCCATGAAGCCAGATTTCTTCCATTTCTGACCGCTGGAGGCGAAAATTTTAGAATTTGAAAGCCAATATTTCAACTTTTTTATTTTTTCAGCGCCGCAGGCGAAAATTTTGAAAATTTCGGAAGGCCGTAGGCGAAAAAAACTCACTTTTTAGTGGTATAATAAAAAATTTTAAAATTTTAGAGGGCCAAAAACCCATAATTTCTCCATGTAAAAATAAAAAAATTTTTAAAACAAAATTAAACTTATAAAATAAGTTATTTATGGAAAGAAAAATATGAAAAATCCTTGTCCTCTGACTAGGCATCGAACCCACCTCTAAGTCATTAACGTCTTAGGTTAAGCCTAACACCTAACCACTCGGCCACTCGCCCACATAATGACAATATAAAAAATTAAACTTATCTTTTTCGATTTTCCTATTAATACCAAGTACGAGAAGTACGAGCTCGTACTTAGGCCTCGTACCTCGTACTTTTCACTTTTTTTGGCCTCGTACTCGTACTCGTACTTCGTACCTGCCCAAAATTTTTGCTCGTACTCGTACTTCGTACCAGGTACGAGTACGAGTACGAGGTACGAGTACGAATTTTGGTACGAGCTTCGAAGCACTGGTCGGAACTCGGAATTCCGACCCACCTCTTATACTGAGCTATATCTTATAGATAGGTTCAAATGAATAATCTATTATAATAAATTTTAGAAAATATCGCTCTGGAATGGCTCAAATGATATTAGAATTGAAAAAAGGCAAAAAATAAATTTTTTTAAATAAAAAAATTAATAATTTAATAGTTGTGTATGCATTTTTAATTAAATAAATTTATTGAATAATTTTTTTTGGGGTTTTTCTCAATATTTTTTTATTTTTTTTTCATGGTCCTCTTCGATAAACCCACAAAAAATTTTTTGGGTATCCCAGGCATGCTTTAAAAATTATATTTTGAGTTATGATCGAAGGTATTTCTATATAATTTTTTATATTTTTAATAGTTTATAGTTTAATTTATTAATAATATTTTTGCCTTTGAATTACGCTAGAAAAGCTTTTTTTTGTTTTTAATTATTTAATAAAAATAAATAAATATTTTTTTAATTCATTAATTTTGGTGAGTTAATGAATTAATTGAAAAAGCCGATAAAGCTTGAGTATTAAATTTTGTGTTTTGCCTTTTATGGGTATAATTCTGATTTTCACATGTTTTCTTGTTTAATTAAACAAAGGTTAAATGAATATCCATATAAATAAATTCATTTTTTTAGATGAATATAGATATACTTTAATCAGAAAAATTTCTAAAAAGGTACCTCAGTACCTCTCTAATAAATTAATAGAAACAATTCCTCTCTAATAATGATTCCTCTAAATTAATGAATACCGTATTTACTCGAATAATTCCCCCCCCCCCCCCCCCCCGAATAATTCCCCACCCTCTATTGATTCCCCACCCCTATTAATTCCCCATGCCAGTGACGAGTTGAAAAAATAATTCCCCACCCCAAATACCCTAATACACGTTCAAATTTCAAAACTCGATTAATTCCCCACCCCCGAATAATTCCCCACCCTCGAATAATTCCCCATGCCAGTGATGAGTTGAAAAAATAATTCCTCGGGGGAATTAATCGAGTAAATACGGTACGCTGATCAGCTTATCTCTTGAGAAAATTTATGAACCTTATTCTAATATCTACGAATTTTTTTATCTAACCAAACGTTTCCTAAAAATTATTTTATTTAAATTAAGTTTAAGGAAGAGATGATCCATCCATTCAAAACGCTTATTAGGCGGGGGTCTAAGATATTTAAATAGAGAAGGTGAAGCAGCGTCCCAGTAGCTCAGTCGGTATATTGCGACTAGCAATATCTGCCAGTAGATCGAGGATTACCTATTAGCTCGATGACTTAGATTACCTTAATTACCTTTCTCATACTATAGTTAAACAATTTAGAATAAAGCCAAAAATTCAAATTTTATAAAAATTTTACAACTAGTATGAAGCTTATTATTATTCTTTTTTTAATCGCAATGATATTGCCAATTATTTTAAAAGCTGAAGAGCCTGAAGAGCTAAATCTGGAATCGAACGATCCATTGTTGGTTCAGATAAATTAAAAAAAATTTTTTGGAACTGAGTGAATTTAAATTTTATAGTTATATTAGAAACCGGGTCGAGACGAGATTTGGATCAAAACTTTCGGTTTTCGAGATCGAAAATTTTCGTCATCTCGATCTTGATTCTCGTACTACCCTTCCAGTCCTATATCTAGTATATCTTTTTAGAGCCAAAAATCTTTAAATAGGTTCTTATTAGGCCCAAAAAATGTTTTTA
The DNA here is from genome assembly GCA_036172955.1 of Meloidogyne arenaria. Lineage (NCBI taxonomy): Eukaryota > Metazoa > Nematoda > Chromadorea > Rhabditida > Meloidogynidae > Meloidogyne > Meloidogyne arenaria. Next base: position 3,698,292 of record JARQAB010000033.1, on the reverse strand, counting down.
ATAGGTACTTAAACAGCTGGAAAAAGGTCAAGATTGGCTGAATAATAGATCCAAATTTAATCATATACAAGGCAAGATGCCCAAAAAGTTCAAAATTTTATTATACATTTCAAAATTTTCTTCAGAAAAGAATTTAAAAATTAAAAAAAAATTTGGTGTCTTTTAATTTATTAATACACCTACAAGACACAGTTGGATCTTTCTGTTACATAATGAATCGAAAATTAAAAAAAAATTTTTATCCAAAAGTAAGCTAATACTATAAGGTTTGTGTAAAAATATTTTCCGGCAGTAATAATTTTTATTTGATTTTAGTAAAGATGCTGACTATCTACATTCGAAAAGACGACCACCTTCAAATAATGTAAATCCTGTAGCAGGCAGCAAACACACAAGCAAAGGGAAAGCAAAACCGTCTCACCCTAATTAATTCTAGGATTGTGGATTATAAAGCTTTAAATTAATTTTTCAACCTCAGTTCAAAAGCTAAGAAGGAAGATTTATATTAAATTAATCAAAGGGATAGTGATTTTTTATTTTAAATTTATTTTGGTTATTTTAAATATTTCTATTGCCTTAATAAATTGTTGATGGGATTATTAGAGATATAATGGAAATTAATCAAGTTCAAGTTATTAAGAAGGCTCTTACACTCCAACTAGTGACAGAGGACTGTCGCGACTATCTAGTCAGCGAAAGAAAAGTGTAAAGCCCAGGGAAATGCGCAGCGGCTGTAAATAACAACAGCAAATTTGCGGCAGCCGATGGGTGGTTGGATGGCCAAACGGATTAGGCCGGAGTTTGAAGAGAAGGGGTCCTGGATCGAAGGACAGCAGTCCAACCCAATTTTTCATAGGACTAATTTTTATAAAAGTTATCTTTGGTTAAGAAAAAAGGTGTTAATCATCAGGACTGGTGGGATTCATCTTCCAAACATTGAAAAGAAAAAATTCGCAAATTTCTGATTCCGACAAGGATTTATTTTGTAATTTTGCATGATCTCTCTCACTCTCTCTCTCTCTCTCTCTCTCTCTCTAGGGCACCTCAAAGGCTGAATGTTGTACCTCTCGCTGGGAACTCTAGTATAGATTTGCTAGATTATTCAAGATTATTTTCCGATTTTAAGAGTAAAAGTGGTGTGATTATATCAAATTTAAAAGTGGGATTTCAATTAATTACATCAGTCTAATTAAATTTTTGCGGGATTTTATAAACTGTTAAAACTGAAATAAAATTTAAAAATGATTAGTAGTCTGATTTTTAAAATTTAATTTCAATCAAAATATATTGAATTTTAAAAATATTAAATAAAATTTGATTAAATTTCCGTTATAATCTTAATGATTTTGATCTCAGTTATAAATTCTTCGAGATGAGCTATATCTCATAGTATATACTGAGCTATATCTTATAGTCAGGTTCAAATGAATAATCTAATAAATTATAGCAACTATCGCTCTGGACAAGCTAAAAATGATAATAGAATTGAAAAAAGGAAAAAAATAAATTTAGTAAAATAAAAAAATTAATAATTTAATAGGGATGTATGCATTAGAGATCGGCCTGGGACTGGAACAAGGTCTGGGGTTTTCCTATACCCAGAGTCCAGGCCCAGGCATTTTTTGACCTTCCTGGGTTTTTCCTGGGCTTGGGTTTTTCCTGGACTACAGGCCCAGGACCCGGTCCAGGTCAATAAATCAAACCCGGAACCCAGGAACAGGCCCAGGCTTTTCAAAATTTCCGATCTCTATATTGTGTTTTCATTTTTAATTAAATAAATTTATTAAATAATCATTTTTATTTTAAAATTATTTTAATTATAAAATAATTATAATATGTAAATAAAAAATTTTCAGTGGTTCTCCCTGATAAACACACAATTTTTGTATTTTATCCAAGGCATGCTTTAAAAAAATTATATTTTGAGTTATGATGCTTTGTGAATAATTTTTATATATTTTTAATATTTTTATTAGTTTATAGTTTAAATTTTATTAATATTAATTTTTTTATTTCAAAGGTTTTTACCTTTGAAATATGCTAAAAAAGCTTTTGAGAGAATAATGAATACATTGAATAAGCCGATAAAGCCTGTGTATTAACTTTTGTGTTTTGCATTTAAGCCAATAAATCTGCGTTTCACATGCTTACAGGCTTTTAATTAAATAAAGATTAAATAAAATTTAGTGAGAAGAAGCATCCGTATAAAATAAGTTTATTTTTTTCGTTAATACTGATAATTTAATTAAAATAATTTCTAAAAAGTATTCACTAATGCATTCCTCTCAACTAAATTAATAGAGAATTAATTGAATACGCGGATAAAAGTTTATTTTTTACTGCAAGCTTTTTAAACCTAAATTTAAAGACTACAGTTCGTAGGTCTGGGATTTTATAAGGCCTTATTTACCGATTCGATGGTGTTACGACAATTGCGGATACGCAGTGCGGATGCGACAATTGCGGATTAAAAATTTTTTTAAAATTTTAAAAATGATAGAAATGATATCCCGTTTTTTAGTCCCGGCTGTCAGTCTCAGACTTCTGACGGTTTCCGAATCATTTTTAGACAGATGTGGCACTGAAAACTTTAAAAAATCTTAAACATTTAGAAATTTTATATCCGTAATCGTCGCATCCGCGCGTGCGTATCCGCAATTGTCGTACGCCGATTCGATAATTATATATTGCTATAATCAGAGGTGGGTCGGAGCTGTCGAAGGTGTCGGAAATTGGAACTGTCGGAAATCGGAAATGGCTCAAAAGTCGGAACTCGGAAATCGGAAGTAAAAATTTTTCCCGAAATCGGAAGGAAAAAACGTCGGAAATCGGAATTCGACCCACCTCTGGCTATAACCCTATATATGACTTTTAAGTTTTATATTGTTGAGGCAGGAATATCCAAGATAGGAAATTACTTCTCTCTTACACACACACATTCCTCTTTATCAGAGGTGGGACGGAACAGTCATAGGTGTCGGAAATCGGAAGAGCCGGAAATCGGAAATTAGTATTTTTTTCGGAAATCCGGAAATCGGAATTCCGTCACACAATCGTTCTCTACTAAAGAGTGTGATAAAAAATTTAGATTATTATTTGTTAAGCAATTTAGAATAAAGCCAAAAATTTAAATTTTATAATAGAAGACATAAAATATATTTAACATTTACAAGACAACTATGAAGCTGATTATTATTCTTGTTTTAATCGCAATGATATTGCCCATTATTTTAAAAGCAAAAGAGCTGAATCTGGAATCAAACGATCCATAGTTTGTCTAAATAGATTTGAAAATATTTTTTTGGAACTGAGTGAATTTAAATTTTATAGTATTATTAGAAACCGTACCGAGACGAGATCTTGATCAAAAATCGGTTATCGAGAATTTTTCGAAATCTTGATTTCGATTCTCGTACGACCCTCCAGTCCGATCTCTCGTATGGTACGGCCCAACTAGGCGAGGGCTTCAAGATTTACAAATCTTACCAAATTTAGTATTAAACGATCCCCTCATCACCTAAAGAGATTGGTACCAAAATTGATAAGGGCAAGGATAAGGCAAAAAATCGAAAATTGTAAAAATTCTATCCAAAATTAAGCTGTATATAATTTTGGATTTGTGTAAAAATTATTTCCGGCAGTAATAATTTTTATTTACTTTTAGTAAAGATGCTGACTATCCACATGTGAAACAACATCATCAACCTGCAAATAATGAAAATCCTGTAGCAAGCAATAAACACAGAGGCAAAGGAAAACCACCCCACGCAAAACAATTTTAGGATCATGGATTATTTATAACTAAGGATGGCGGTTCCTTGGAAATTCCTGGATATCCGGGTTTTTTCTGTTCATGATACACGGAACCGCCAACCTTAATTAAAACGCTTTAAAAGGATTTTTCAACTTCAGTTCAAAGGCTAAGAAGGGAAATTTAATTAAATTAAACAAAAGGGATTGTGATTTTTTATTTTAAATTTATTTTGGGTATTTTAATATTAATTTATTTGGATAAATTAATTTAACTTCTGACAAATTAAGCATCTGGCATGCAGTGAATGAGTGAAAAAGAAAAATTTTCCTCAACCAGGGGTTACTGAATTAAATGAATTTTGAAAAAAAATATTTTTCGATTTTAAAAGTAAAAGGGTATGAGTATAGTGAATTAAATAGAGACATCATTCTAAGTAAATTTTTTGCGGGATTTTATAAACTTTTAGAATTTAAATAAAATTTACAGAATTATTAGTAGTTAGATTTTTAAAATTTAATTTTAATCAAAATATATTGAAGCTTAAACAGTGTGAAGCATTTAGCTATTTAATTCCTAAGGCTGTGCAGTAGGCGGCGTGGTGTAATGGATAACACATCAGTCCGGTCTACTGAAGATGCTGGATCGCTCCCAGCCGCCGAATAAACTTTCGCACTAACTAAAAAACCCCGTTTGCTCCCCCGATCCGAACCCTGCCCCGAAACAATTGGAAAACCCCGTACCCCGACATAACCGCCCCCGAGCGTTCTGGGTCAAACCCTACTTTAGTAACAGAGATAAAATTAAATAATAATTTAAATGTGTTTGCTTTTAAATTTAATTATAATTTATCGAAAATTCCCATTGCTTGGTTTAACTATCCATGGCTTTTTTCTTTGAGAACAAGTATATTTTAAATTATAAAAAATATTTTTTAATAATTTATTTTTGGTAACTTACTTTAATAAAGGCATATTGTTTGCACAGGAAATGGATTTTGCATGTGAATACTAAATAATGATTTTAAGCTTTGCTTTCATATCCGATGACTCTCGTTTAGGAGCTAATCCGAGGACTTCATTATTTTAGCTATTATGTACTTAGTTGTGTTTCGGTGTTGGGGAGAATCCGAGGGACTTGATCAACCCCGAAGGTCTTCTAGGAATGTCCCGATCATATCCTCCGCGTTACAATATCCCTCAACAACTGGGAAGGGTTCAACCGCCTCGGCGCAGAGTATAAGTAATTGGCTTACGATAACGATCTAAAACCATGAATAATCTCGACTCTACTGCTTATAACGAGAGTTAATGCATTATTTTAATAATTTTATTTTTTATTGCGTTGTGGCAATAATTTTAATTTTCTAAAATAAAAGCAGCTATCACGAGGCATATAATTAAACAAATATTTGATAGATAAATAACCCTTTGAGGTAAGCATTATTTAAATATGCTAACTCTTTTGAAGAGTATCAATATTTGCTGCCTAATCCATCCAAAAATTTCCCTTTAATAAATTATTTGAGATTTTGACCATACAATGCGAAACGAATCATATCATTGAAATTAGCGGCCCATATAATTTATCAAACATATTCAATACATAGGATAGCCTCTGTTATTTTATAGAACCATAAATACTAAGTCGGTAATTTCGAAAATAACAATTGTTTCTAGAGATATTAGAGAATTTTAGGATTCATCCCTCGCGAGAGAGGGATTCCCTGTTTGGGAGTAACTATTCAGTATCAACTTAACGCTAACTAACACGATTAATGTATCTATAGCTAATTTAATGTGGCTTATACCCAATGAGATATCCTTGAACTTTCTATTTCCCCAAAATTGCTTTTCTAAATTTTTTAAAATTAATAATTAAACAATTTAAATCTAAGCCTAAAAATTAAATTTTACAAAAGAATCATTCAAAATTATTTCAAAGACAATTATGAAGATTATTATTATTTTTATTTCAATCTTAATGTTTTTGACAACCATTTTAAAGGCTGAAGAGTTGAAACAGAGCTCGAATGATCCTTTGTTGGTTTCTTTAATTTTTTTGCGTTTTATTAGAGAAATAACATTCTAAAATGTAGAAAACAGACGGATCTTCTTTATCATTATATTTCTGTCGCAAGCCCTAGCATTAGCTTGCGACAGAAAAGATAATGTGGACGATAATAATAATATTGAAAATAACTCTAACATTAGCTTAACCCTCCCCTCCCACGTGCTAACAATATTTTAAACATTAAGCGTTATTTGAAGTTGGATTAAGCTTAAAGAGAGATCCGGCGGAATAATTTTTATTTTATTTTAGCAAGGATGCTGACTATAAACAGCCGGTACGTCATCAACCTGCAAATAATGAAAATCCTACAAAAAACATTGGCAAAGGTAATGGAAAACCGCCTCACCCAAAACAATTTTAGGAGGATGTATTATTAGAATTTGAAAAATTTTTTTCTAACTAATTTCAAAAGCTAAGAAGGAAAATTTATATTAAATTAAACAAAAGGGATTGTGATTTTTTATTTTAAATTTATTTCGGTATATTTTAAATATTTCTATTGCTTTAATAAAATGTTGATGGGGGGATTATTTATGATATACTTGAAAATGATATTTTGAATAGGTAGTTAAAGTGTTGGGTACTTGTCGGTTATCCCTAAGTCGGTTATCCTAAGTAAATCCCCCCTTGTCGGTTATCCTAAGTAAAATGTTCAGTTTGCATATTATATTTTATACACTACATTTTAATCCTGTTTGATTGGTTGTCAATGGCATAGAAGAGAGGGAGGGAGAAACTCTGACCTTTTTATACAATTGTGTCCGCAAAAAAAGTCCGCAAAAAAGTCCGCAGGGATAACCGACAAGTACCAAGTGTTGAGAAAACTCCCCATGATAACTCGATATAAAATACATACACCTAGGAGCGCAAAAATGGAATCGTATTATACGATCCTATCAGATATATTCAAAACCCCAAAATTTGTTTACCTTTTTATCATCTACTATTAGAAGTCCATAATTACTGAGTCGGTAATTTCAAAATAACCGATTTTTTACCGATTTTCTGTTTTATTTTTATTTGATCAATTTCCCAAATCAGATAAATAATGTGAGACAAATTGTGTTTTTGAACTATTTTCTAAATTTTATTCAGATTAAAGATCGACACAGGAATAGATCATGACGGCACAGCAACATAACCTGCAACCTCAAATGTCAAAACCGCAATAGTCTGGGCCGCAAGTGTCTGGGCCTCAAGTTGATAGCCGCAAATGTCTGCGACGAAAATATGTGTGTGTGTGTGTGTGTGTCGGGACCGTGTCGGACCGCAAGTGTCGGGACCGCAAGTGTCAAAATAGGGGCGAGCCGCAAGTGTCGGGGCCGCAAATGTCTGGGCCGCAAGTGTACGCGCCGCAAAAGTCGGCCAATCCTTCTTTTGCGCTCTATTTTTTTCGCGTGCTATTTCTCTAAAGATTTGATGTCCAACTTCGAGAAGCTCGAAAAAAACTTTGAAAAATAAATTTCATCTTAATTAAATCGTTAAACAAAGTCCTATCTTTGTTTTAAAACCAAACTTATCGTTTTTTCACATGTTTTATAAAAGTTTTACATGGCCGAATAACCCAACTTTAAAACTGAAAAATAAAGCGTAAAACTTATTTTAAAAAATGTATTTTAGTTTAAAATGCATTAAATGTTAAATAGGAAAGATATTATTGAGATTTTAATTTTATATAATTCATTTTCACTGAAAGGATTCGAACCTCTTGCATTTTTCGCTGTCACGTTACCAACTAAAAAATAATCCGCACTGAAAGGCAGGTTGCACCCTCTGCCTGTTTTATGTTGCTGTGTGACAGTGATTTTTCTAATCCTCCCAAATCCATATACTTTTAATTTACAGGATTCGTAAGATTCATTAATTTCTTTATTTATCCCATAGGGTTACATCCCATTAAAATAAAATTTAAGATAAAGCCGTTCCTGGATCCGGGATTGCGGTTTTACTGACCTCTAAATATAAATATCAGGGATCTAGCCGAACCGATTACCAAAAATCGGGAATTTCCTACGTTTTTTGGATCGGGAATCGCGATCTCCGAAAATCGGGAATTTATTTTATGTCGGCGAGATCCCTGATAAATACATATAACGTCTTTTACATAAGTATACATATACAAATTAATAAATAGTTATAATTTGAGGTCTACGAAAGCTAAACGATTTCTAATAATTAATTTAAATATTTCGAAATAAACAAAATATTTCGAAAAATTTTTATCATAGGCTAAAATTTTCGTTTTTTTAATTTTATTATAGCATTAAATTTTTAAATAAACCATAAATTTATTAAACCGTTTATTGAATTAAACAAATACATATCTTGATAATATTAAAAAAAGTATTCTTTAGTCAAAATATTGAGGAAATTAAAATTTGTATGAGGAAAGAAATATTACCAAAACAAATTTTACCACGTATTAATGGAAAAACTAAAATTTTTAGAAAATGCCAACATGGAATTTTGTTAATATTTCTAAAAAATAACAATTTGATGCTAAAATTAAAAAAATAAAATTTTAGCCTATGATAATAAATAGAGAGCGGATTTTTATGCAAATGCATTTTTTTGCAAACTTGTCATGATGTATAATGCACAAAAAACACAGCTTCCGCTTGTTTTGAAAACTTTAGAGGGGGTTTCTATTTGCATATAATGCATATTTTTGCATATTTCGGACTTTTGTGCATAAATGCATATTTTAATGCATATTTTGAGGATTTTGGGGAAAATATCAAGAAAATAACCCAAAATCCTGCCAAAATAGTGTAAATTTTTTAAAAATTTGGGAAAAATTTGTAAAAATTACAAATTTTGAAAAAAATTTTTTTGAGTGCCCGAAAATGGACCTCACTAGAAAAATGTAGACTAGAAAAATAGAAAAATGTAGACTAGAAAATGACTAGAAAAATGTAGAATTTCTAGGTATAAATTGCATTTTTCTTACATATTTTCGTGCATATTTTGCCTTTTTTGCATATTTTCATGCATATTTTGGTATTTTTTCATGCATATTATAGTGCATATTTTGCATTTTATAATGCATAAAAGTCCGCTCTCTAATAATTTTTATCATTTTTATCAATTTTTATCATAGGCTAAAATTTCTTTTTTTTTAATATTAGCATTAAAATGATATTTTTTTAAAAATAATAACAAAATTCTATGTTTGCATTTTCTAAAAATTTTAGTTTTTCCATTAATATGTGGTAAAATTAGGTTTGGTAATATTCTTTTCTTCACATGAATTTTAATTTCCTCGATAGTGCGACTAAAGAAAATTTTTTGAAGGATTTTTTAATGAGGAAAATAGAAAGAATAGCTATTTTTACTACGGGGTGCGGCAAATTTAGCGCCGACTTTATTTTTTGAATAACTTTCTTCAATCTCAATGAAAATTGATAATTCTTTTTTTATTTGATTCCCAACACTCTAGCAAACTTTTTGATACGAAAATATTCTCTAAATTTTATAAATTAATTTGAGAATTTTTTCTTAAAGTTTTGGCAAAAATTTTTGAACCAAAAGTCTTCTGATTTAAAAACCGCGTGTCTGATATTCAGGATGTTTATATCATTCGAATAAGCTTTTTTGTCTGATTCGATTGATGTAAGAACTAAACGATTATCATGTTGTTGAGCTGAGATATGGGCCTTTGAATGATAAATTTGGAACTTGATGTTAAATTTGACTTTTTTAGGTGAAATTTTCAAAAACCTAATTATAGACTATTTCGATGCTCCTCGTCGAGACGAGTCGATTGGTACCAAAATTAGGGAGATTGGATGACTTTAAACGAAGTTATGGTAAAGTAAACTTTGGCATAAAAATATATTTCTTGATGCGATTTATAGACTATTTCGGGCATATCTTTATTATCTGTAAACCAAATTTCTAATATTTGGTATCAAAAAGTTTGCTAGAGTGTTGGGAATCAAATAAAAAAAGAATTATCAATTTTCATTGAGTTTCAAGAAAGTTATTCAAAAAATAAAGTCGGCGCTAAATTTGCCGCACCCTGTAGAATAATTGTTGTCAAATTGTTATTGAATAGTAGGTTTGAAAAATTTGTTTTAGGGATTTAAAAAATTAACACGTATATGCTATGACAAATTCTTGTATATTGAACAATATAAAATAAAATGGAAATTTACAAAATAATCAAGTAGTATTTTTGATTTCATATTTTTACTAAACTTCTTGTATATATATTTGATAAAAATTAGTAGCCAAAATCGGGTACACCCCAAGGTACCGCCGAGCTATAACTTTGTTCAAAATTGTCGAATCCGGGACGCCATGCTATGGTTCGATGCGTCTCGACGAGTTGAATCGAACCATACCTATTTGAATTTTTGGTACTTTTCTGTTTTGTGACCACACTTTAAAAATGTTTAAAAAGGGTCATGAATATGCATAAACTATGTCATTCGAAAGAGCTCTTCGAGCTGAGTCGAATGACACCAAAATCATGTGGGGTTCGAAATGGTACGGGCTCGAAATGGTCAATAATATAATAGAACATGGGGTCACACAGGTTTACTTGGTTTATTTTGTATCGTAACTTTGTCCAATCTTGTTCGATCACGCTGATTTTTGTGCCATTCGACTCAGCTCGTCGAGCTCTTTCAAATGACATACATTTTGGTCATATTCATGATTTTTGACCATTTTAACCATTCGAGATGTTTTGACCATTTCGAGCCCGTACCATTTCGAACCCCACATAATTTTGGTGTCATTCGACTCAGCTCGAAGAGCTCTTTCGAATGACATATAGTTTGTGCATATTCTTGACCCTTTTTAAACATTTTTAAAGTGTGGTCACAAAACAGAAAAGGGGTACGGCCCACTTTGTCGCGCGGCCACATTGTCGCAGAGCCATAACTTGCTTTAAGATTTCCAAATCTTTCCAAATTTAGTATTAAACGATTCCACTCATCGAGCTAAAGAGATTGGTACCAAAATTGATAAGGGCCAGAAATTTTTTAGCAAGTTATGGCTCTGCGACAATGTGGCCGCGCGACAAAGTGGGCGTGTCCCACAGAAAAGTACCGAGTTTTTTCTATTTTGTTAGCTGTTGAAATTTCGAACAAAATTGAAATTTGTTGAAATTTCGAAAAAATTATTAGGCATTATTGAATATTTTAGGCACCTATTTTGAGGTTTTACAAACTATTCTACCTAGTTATGCAACTCATATATATTATATTTATTGTAATGTTTACATGTATGTTGATTTCCAATTCGGAATCTTGTTGTATCTCTTGTTGCTGTCCATGTCCTTGTGATGTTTGTCCTAATTGCTGCGGATTAGACAGGTCTACATAGAAATATGATTTCATATAATTATTAAAATTATTTTAAGTCTTTTGAAACTTATTGAACCCAATAAAATATAGAGGCTTGAACAATTAAATGTTGGATAATTAATTAATAACGGACTAAATTATTATATACATATGTAGTAAATATTATATAATGCTATTTATTATTGTTGAATAAAGTTTAATTAGTGTACATTTTCCTAAATTGATGTATTCCAAAGATTTTCCGTAGTTCGATTTTAAGAATTGCCTGATGTTTATGTAGGGTTACACGAGGTCGAGGCCTCGTGGAGCCAAGGCCAAAGTCGAGATGTTCGCTTCCGGCGCTGGAAATGGAGGAATTCTATCTTCTTTGCCTTCCAAAATGTTCAAAATTTCGCCTGCGTCGCTGAAAATTAGAAACTATTACTCTAGTAGGTAGATTGTTCTAACAACATATGAATTTGTTCTAAGAGGGAATTGTTTACTCTCTCAATATTTAAAAATACTATTGCTTGGCTAACAGTGATGCGGGGGTTCCAGTTCCAGTTCCGGAACTGGGGCCGAAGAACTAATAAATGTCTGGAATGTTTTGGAACTGGAATCGCTGAACCGATGGATGCATGGAACCGGTTTGGAACTGGGTTCTGAAACCGGTTCCTAAGAATATATTTTTTGACGAAAATCTCGCAAAAAGGGAAGATTTTAACTTAAGGATCTTAAAAATTTTAAAAATTTTCGACTGCGGCGCTAAAAAAAGGAGATTCTTGCCTTAAGGATCTTGAAATTTTCGATAAAATTTAGTAAATTAAATTGGATTTTGAAAAGCTATAGAGGTTTTTAAAAACTACGGTAACCCCCCAGCCTGACCTCGGACCTCGTCCAAAATTTACCAGCCTCGGCGATCCTCGGCCTCGGTTTTTTCAAAACATCTCGACCTTGTGCAACTCTAGTTTAATGTTTGATTAAGCCTAAAAATGGAAATTGTTGGGCGGCGACTTCGAAATAACGGTTAAGTCGGGCCGACCCGATTTCCGAAATTCGGGAAGTTCCGACGTGTTTTGGTCGGGATTTTTGTCGGCTAGATCCCTGGTACATATAAAATACTCATGAACAAGTTATTATTTTTTAAGTTGAAAATTTCTGTGTGGTCAAATTGTACTATGATTTTTTGAATTATGCTTCAAATATAATTAGTTTTTTAATTAAGCTTATAAAGACAATTTAAAATTTGAAAAACTATGTAGCATGAATTTATAATAATATCTGTTAAATTAATGTGTGGTCTTATTGCGTGATAATTGTTGGGTGCGTGCTTAGTATAAAATTCTTAGTAGTTATTTATTTATTCAGTAAATCTTACTATTGCACTTCACATATTCGGCATTAGCCATATTCCTGATGTATATTACTATTGTATTTACCGTAGTTCCTCTAAAATAGCCCCATGGTGTTATTTTTTTTCGATCGACCTCTAGAGGGGGGCTATCTTAGAGGTGGGTTATTTTAGAGGGAGGGGTTATTTTTTCGATGTGTAAATTGTCTGAAAATTAAATTTTTCACCAAAAATTTTTTGAAGAATAAGGAGATATATGTGGAGTAGATGGTGGGGTATTAGTGAAAGTGTGTGATTTCTTGAATACTCGTAGCAGGGATATCTGGGGAATTTTTGAAGTACATATCAGTGATTTGTATGGATCTAAGTCGGCCCAAATTTCATATTTTCTTCTTTAATAGAATATACTGGATCGAAATCAGACATAATAATTTTTTAAATGTAAAATATAATAATTTTTCAAAAAACAGCGCCGAGCGGAATATTGCTCGCTCTTTGAAATTTCGCGTACTCGCTCACACAACACAGAGCGAAATATACAAAATTGAAAAATTTGCACAAAACGTGACTAAATTCAATTGTTCACACAAAACACTCACACAAAACAGAGCGGAATATTTTCTACGTAAAACAGAAACTTCACAGCTTTCTTCGCGCATACCTCAGCGGAATAGCTTTCTTCGCTCACACAACACAGAGCGGAATATCTTATATATCTTTAAGCACTTTCAAGGCTTTCTTCGCACACACCACAGCGGAATAGCCTTCTTCGCTTACAGAAGAAGGCTATCCTTTAGCACACAATTTTAAACTTTTTTCAAAAAAATTTATCTCTTTTTGAGCGGAATTCATGCCTCTTCGAGCGGAAACACTCATCACTGGAATTCATGCCTTTAAAATAATTTTTTAATTTAAAAACTTTATATCCTTTATCCTTATAATATTTTTCCAGTGAGTTTAAAAACCAAGGGCCCTTTGGTTTTTCGAACTCCCGGGCTTTCGTCGACCGCGCCATGTAATGTCCGAGGTTTTATATATTTATTTATTTTCTCTCAATATTCAATTGAGGCTTATATGTATTAATAATTAAATAAGGGCATATAAATATAAGGGTTAGTTTTATTAAAGGTGTAAAATGGGGGGGGGGCTTATATATTGGGCTTATATACAGAAAAATGAGGCGGGAATAGGAATTTGAAATATAGGTAAATATGATTGACAGTTACTTAAATATATGAGAGGAGATGGCGGTTAGGTAAAAGCGATTTTTGAATATTATAAAGGGGAATGCCAATCAAACAAAAAGAAAAGCGTGATAAAAATGGGAAGATGGTTCAAGGAATGTCATGGGAGTGGAGCAATGGAGTGATGGCATTGGAATGGGGGCACTGTCACTCAATGACAGCAATGGAGTGAGGGCATTCTCTTGATTTTATTCTTATGATTTAAGTCGACGTTACTTAAAAATGATGAACGTGTGAGTAGGTAGCAATCGTAGGCCGTAAGTAGGTAGTCGTGGGGTCGTCTGATATAAAATTATCCATCAAATAATTTTTGATGGCCCAAATCCTTTCTATAAAGGCAATAAACATTTAGCAATAAACATTTAGAAAAAAATTTTTAAACACCGTATTACCTATAATCGAATGCCCTGCTATGTGAATATTGGGAAAAGGTTAACGTTAAATAAATATTAATTTAAATTATAATTTCGAGTATATAACACAATTCACCCTCTAAAGGAAACTCAATTAATTACAATATCCCTATTACTTAGTTACCCTATCCATCAGAAACAAAGAGATGGACATTTAACCGAACATAGGAAAAACTGCGGTATTCCTTTAAACTGTTGCCCGGTCTCTTTCTAAAATTCAAATTTTTTGATAAAATGCTTTAAGTTTAATGAATTCAATGATTAGAAGAAAATAAATACAAAATGACGGTTAATTTTACCGGTAAAATTATATATGTTGATTTGGTCTCTATCAACTTTGATCTCCTATGTTTAGTTATTTTGCTAATATTGATACGCCCTATATATAATTTTTCAAAAGAACGAACTGCACTCTACATTTTATTTAGCAAGGTTATTTTTCAAGCAATAATTTAGGACATGCATCCTTGAGCTATTACACCAGAGCTTCACAACAAAGTATTTTTGATAATCATATACTCTGTCGGCATATAATATTTTTGGGACGTATGGACATTTATGGGATGTTTAAACGATCATGGGACTCACAAAACACATAGAACCGTGTTATAACCTAAACTATGACCATTTTTCCTAAAATTCTACTTTTATTTTTAGTCTTGTATTAATATAATGATGCAATTTATACAAATTTTCGAGTACGCCAGCGATCTTAATACATTGTTATATAGTTACTATATAAAATTATTTTATATACTCGCTGCAATTGGTCAATTTAATGTAATTGCTGCTTATTTTCATATGGCATTTTTAGCAATAAATCGTCTCCATGCTGTCTTCTTTATAATGAGCTATCAAAGATTATGGAAATTAAGGTAACAGCCGATTAAAAATTTATGAAGAAAATCAATTATAAGTACTATTTATTCTGAACTGAGCATTACATGCCTTCATTTTTAAATTTGAAATGTAAAAAGGACGAAAACCTGGCTGGGAAGTAGGACTGAATCTCTAGCGGGTACACCCCAACTTACCGCAGAGCTATAGCTTCGTTCAGAATTGTCGAATCCGGGACGACCTAGTATGTTTCGATTCAGTCGTCAAGGCGCATCGAACCATACCAAGGCTTCCAGGATTCGACAATTCTGAATGAAGTTATAGCTCTGCGGTAAGTTGGGCTCGCGGTGAGTTGGCATGCTCCCATCTCTAGCATAGTGTGGACAATTCAATAAAATTTTTAAAATTAAATTTTCTGTTTTTTACCCAAATACATCACAAATAATGTGATAAAATTTAAAGCTTAGCATTTTTGGCACAAAGTTTTATTTCATTTGAATTATAAAATTTTATAGAAATGTTAAATATATTATTTTTGTTATATGGTTGATTTCAATCATTTGGACAGCTGGCCAATTCACAGCATTCATGCTTGTATTATTTGAACGCAAAGACATTGGAATTTTTAGGTTTATGATAGTCGAAATAAAAATTCTATTTTTGTAATATATTACCGATGGACTAAGTTTATTGAATGTATTTATGTATAAACCAGGGCTCTCATTCGTACTTTATTTGAAAGTACAGTACTTTAAAATCAACATTTTGGAAAAAATGGAAGAAATCTGGCTTTAGGACATTCAAAATTCTCAAAATTTGCGCCTGCGGCGCAAAAAATAGATTTTTGGCGCCGAAGGCGCCACAAAAAAGTGCATTGAAATGCACAAATGCTGAGTGGAAACAAGAAATTATTACAAAAGATTCATTTAGGAGAGAAATATGAAAAATTTGAGGACGAATAAATATTTTCTAATTTAATTTGGAATGTACTTTAAATGGTGTACGGAATTTTGGTCACCACGCTTTTTCGGAACTTTGGTCACCAATTTTTTGGAATTTTGGTCACCAGCGGAATTTTGGTCACCAAGTCAAAAAACGGAATATTGGGCACTAAATTTTGGTCACCAAACGGAAAAAAAGAATCTTATCTAAAACTGATATCAAAGTGATGGAAAAGGATTTTTCATCCCCCAGTTGATCAATTTCAATGTTTATCACTTTGCTGGCTGATCACTCTCCCGGTTGATCACCATCGATCACTCTACCGGATGATTGATTAACTGGCAGAGTTATCAACATAGAAATTGATCAACTGGGAGTTGAAAACAATTTTTTTATAACTTTGATATCAGTTTTAGATAAGATACTTTTTTTCAGTTTGGTGACCAAAATTCCTCTTGGTGACCAAAATTTAGTGCCCAATATTCCTTTTTTTGACTTGGTGACCAAAATTCCGCTGGTGACCAAAATTCCTCTTAGTGACCAAAATTTCAGTGCACAATATTCCGTTTTTTGACTTGGTGACCAAAATTCCGCTGGTGACCAAAATTCCTCTTGGTGACCAAAATTTAGTGCCCAATATTCCGTTTTTTGACTTGGTGACCAAAATTCCGCTGGTGACCAAAATTCCTCTTAGTGACCAAAATTTCAGTGCCCAATATTCCGTTTTTTGACTTGGTGACCAAAATTCCGCTGGTGACCAAAATTCCTCTTAGTGACCAAAATTTCAGTGCACAATATTCCGTTTTTTGACTTGGTGACCAAAATTCCGCTGGTGACCAAAATTCCTCTTGGTGACCAAAATTTAGTGCCCAATATTCCGTTTTTTGACTTGGTGACCAAAATTCCGCTGGTGACCAAAATTCCTCTTAGTGACCAAAATTTCAGTGCCCAATATTCCGTTTTTTGACTTGGTGACCAAAATTCCGCTGGTGACCAAAATTCCAAAAAATTGGTGACCAAAGTTCCGAAAAATCGTGGTGAACAAAATTCCAG
This sequence comes from Meloidogyne arenaria, assembly GCA_036172955.1. Taxonomy (NCBI): domain Eukaryota; kingdom Metazoa; phylum Nematoda; class Chromadorea; order Rhabditida; family Meloidogynidae; genus Meloidogyne; species Meloidogyne arenaria. The sequence continues at coordinate 3,681,334 of JARQAB010000033.1, read as the reverse complement.
TGACCAAAATTCCGGCACCCCTTTAAATTTGGAAATTTAGTCCCTATGTACTTTAAAATCGAGATTTTTGTACATACTTTAGAGGGTTAAGTTATACAGTGTAAATAGGGTTGCCAGCTCGCTCGACCCGAAACTCGAAAGATCGAGCGAGCCGAGGCTTTTCAGCTCGAAAAGCTCGAAAACGAACCGAATCGGAAAAAACCAAGCTCGAAAAATATGCACCGAACGTCGGCTCGAACCGAAAACGGCAACCCTAAGTGAATCCCTAATTTTATATCGTTTGTAAAATCTTTTTGATAAAATTTTTAGATCTATAGTTTTTTATATACATATTTGTGATTATATAGTAAGAGCGAGGTAAAAGTTTAATCCCGGGCAGGCTTCGATCCTGCGACCTCCTGGCAGTTATTGCTAGGCGCTTTCGCTCACCACGTACAGGTGCTCTACCAACTGAGCTACCGGGACGCTGCTTTCACCTTCTCTTTTATTAGATCTTAAACCCCCGCAGTCAGCGTTTTAAATGCTCTAGCCAGCTGGATCTTTCTCTCTCTTTCTCTTCCTTACAATATTAATTTTATAATTTTGTAGTATATTGCAAAAAGGGATATTGACGTCACAGGATTTGCCACTTTTGATATCATTTTTTATCTCAATGACAATTTATATAGCAATATTATCAAAATTTTATTATAATTATAGTAAGTTATTTTTATTAATTATAAAAATATACGGGGGGTATGCCAAAACGGTACTTTTCTGTTATGTGACCGCACTCTAAAAATGTTTAAAAACGGTCATAAATATTGACAAATTATATGTCATTCGAAAGAGCTCCTCGAGCTGAGTCGAATGACACCAAAATTAGCTCGAGATCTTGTTTCTGAGCCAAGATAAATAGGTTCAAAATGGTCAACGTAAACCTATGGAGCGAGGCTAGGCGCTTGCACAAAAGGTAAGGAGGAGCTTAAACAATCGGTCATAACTTTGTCCAATCTTGCTCAATTACGGCGAGTTTGGTGTCATTCGACTCAGCTCGCCGAGCTCTTTCAAATGACATACATTTTGGTCATATTCATTATTTTTGACCATTTTGATCCTTGTATCTTTTGACCATTTCGAGCCCGTACCATTTCGAACCCCACATGATTTTGGTGTCATTCGACTCAGCTCGAAGAGCTCTTTCGAATGACATATAATTTGTCAATATTTATGACCGTTTTTAAACATTTTTAGAGTGCGGTCACAAAACAGAAAAGTACCGCCAAAACTATCACACTATTTATGACGCGGTTAGTGGAGCAAAAATGAGCGATAGTCGATTCTATCTAAACTTTTAACTTAGTTAAGTAAAGCAGTAAAACAGTAAAGCAGTAAAACTTAAGTAAAACTAGAGTGCCAATAGTATAAAAACCTAAAATGTTTTTAAGAAAAAACAACGGGAAATGTTGTTTCAACTACAGAGGAAAGTTGTTCCAATGACGGGGGAGGTTGTTCAAATGACGGGGGCGGTTGTTTAACTTCGGGGAAGGTTGTTCAACTGTCGGGGAAGGTTGTTCAAACGACGGGGAAGATTGTTTAAATGACAGGGGAGGTTGTTCAAATGACGGGGGAGGTTGTTCAAATGACGGGGGAGGTTGTTCCAATGACCTATGAGATTGTTCTGCTAACGGAGCAAGTTGTTCCATCAATGGAAAAAGTTGTTCCAACGACGGTGTAAGTTGTTCCAATGACGGAAAGTTTGTTCAGATGATGGGGAAGTTTATTCAATGATGGAGGATTTTGTTCCAATAATGAAAAATTTTGATCTGATGATGGGTAGTTGTTCCAACAAAGATGAACGTTGTTCAAACAACTGGGGATGTTTTCCGCATTTTTTAATCTATTGGCACTCTAGTGGCCCGCTCTCTAGTGGCTCAGCTCTCTAGTGTCGGCACTCTAGTGCCCGCTCTCTAGTGGCCCGTTCCGTTTAAAATATAATACAAAAAATCTAAAATTTAATTAAAAAAAGGAAATCCACACACTAATGTAATAGCTGAAAATCAAAGCTCCTCAAAAGATCGTGTTATAATTTTAATTGTTTGTTTGATAAGCACCATTCCTTGTATTTTCGTACTTGGCTCTAATTACTTGAATACTGCAGCCACTAAATTCGCTTTAAATTCAATTGATGATCAAACAAATATCCTTCTAGCTACAAGAATGTTTCTTGATCTGGGATATAATTTTCTCCAATGCATTGAAGAGTTGTGCTTGTTAATTATATCTAGTGATTTTCGGAAATTGGTCAAAAGTCAATTTGTCAAAGATACTCAGACAACAGCTGTATCGAGTTTTAATGGGCCACAAAATCCAAACCAGAATACACGCCAAAGGAATGTTTTAAGAAACAATCTTGTAAACAATTAAGAATAGAAAAGGACCCAGACTTGATCTCGTCAAAAATTGTAGTTATCTTGATTTTGGACTTGTCGATTTTTAAAATTATTTTATTATGAAGCTAAAGATTTTTTTTTAAGCTAAAGATTTTTTGCATAAATATTTTTTGTATATAGTAAATAAATTTTCATTTTTACTTCCATTTTTTAAAATAAAAATATTTTAGTCATCTACTAAAAAAAGGTTTGCAAAAATTGCAGAAATTATAAAATAAAGGGAAGTATTTTCTGTATATAAAAATTGCTAATTTAAAATAATTACACCAAAAATAAATTTAATTTCAATTTTAAAAATTAATAATTAAACAATTTAAATATTCAAAATAAATCCAAATTTCTATTTAATAAAATATTCAATTAAAATTTAAAAGACAACTATGAAGCTTATAATTATTCTTGTTTTAATCGCAATGATATTGGCAACTTTTGTAGAAGCTGGAAAGTTGGATCAGATTTCAATGTTAGTTATAACTTAAAACTATACTAGTGTCTAGTTGTAGACAATATTAGAAGATCGAGCTACTAGGGTCTAGTGGTAGAAATCTGAGAAGATTGACCCAATGATCGAGCCTTATCAATCTCGGTTAAAGTTTCTTCTAGATATCGAGCTCATTAACTTGGTAGGGGTTAGGGTTGCCAATCTGATCAGATTTGATAGATCGAACGTGTCTTACAAGTTGGCCTCGTAAAATTGGCACGAATACTCTAAGATAGAATAGGCTCGAAGAATTACAAATTTGACTGAGTAAAATTGGGCTAGATAAATAAAGACTCGGGCTATATCTGCTATTTCCATTCAGTGTTCTGTAGCAGCCTCGGTAATTCCAGCTTGAGTAGCCCACAGTTCCTTTAATTAACAAGAGTATTATCGGATTTTCAAAACTAGGGATTTCCCTAGTTCCATGTCCTTGATATACCGTAAATCCTCTAAAATAGACCCCGGGGCTTATTTTTTTCGATCGTCCTCTAGAGGAGGCTTATTTTAGAGAGGGGGGCTATTTTAGAGGATTTACGGTATATACTTGTGACTAGCTGTATCCCTAGCGATATTAAGATTCAATTCTTGTAGAGTTTGCTATAATGCCTTGCTTTATATTACATCTTTAAAGCTTTGATAATAATAAATTTTTATATTTAATTGCAGTGAAAACGCAGATTACAATGGTGCTCATAAACGTCCCCCAATACATAATCGTTAAAAGACAATTATACAAAGTAAATGTGAAAGAGCCCCATAATTTTGGGATTAATGGAGATCATTACACATATTTAAATTTTTATAAGAATTATAAAATTAAAAAATTCGACTCATTAAATTTTATAATTTGACGTTTAATAAATTTTTAATGTTTATAAAAGGTAGGCAAAAGTTAGCTGGCAGAACATAAATCAAACCTCGGTTCCTCAAGAATAGGGTTCGGGGCTCGATCCGGCCCGGTCCGAAAGATCGTGTCGGGAATTGAATTTTGGCCCAAAAAAGACTCGTTCGGGCCGGCCCGATAAAAGTGAGGCCCGATAAAAGTGACTCGAACGTTGGCTTGACTCGAAACCTCGAGATAAGTTGCCCATAAAATTCTGCTTTATCCTGCCTTCTCACTGATATCTTGTTAAAAGCCTAGACCTTTTAAATGCTGACTGCTAATCTCTACTCACAATCGTATAACTAAATTAGGTAATTGAGTGCTGCTATGCCAACCATTTCCTTATTGTTCTCACTTCTCAAACTAATTGTCTCTCGTTTTTATTTAAATTAATATTTGAAATGGCATTATAAGCAAGTCATTTTCTGGTTTCATTATTAAATTACAAACATATTTTTTAACTTTTTTATTTTTTGAATAAGCTTAAAATTCGTTTAAATGGACCTGTTAAAGTCTATTGAAGAATCCAAAATTTCTTTAAATTTATTTTTGGAAAATCGTTTTGATTTGGCTGAGAAAAAGCTGGCTAAATTCGTCGATTGTTCCATATACCATTCATTGGGGAATGGTCTATTATTAATGATTCGTGCTCTAATGAGCTTTGAACGGGCAGATATTGAGAAAGCAATTGAAGCTATTGATAAAGGCCTTTCCTTGATTCAACAATTTAGAGGAAAGCAGTGTCGAACAATGTAAGACTTGCTTTATAAAAACCTTGATTTTGGTTTCTAAACTGGCGGAATATACTGATTAAACAAAAAGAATAGGCTAATTAATTGAGATGACTTTAGAAAGGGTAATTATGATCAACGGGATCTAGTTAGAGTGGGATCTGAGAGAGGACGATAGATAAAATTGTTTCAAACTATACTTATGAGTAGGGTTGTCGGTTTTGGACCGAACCGGAGAACCTAGGATTTTTTGGTTCGGCTCGGTTTTCGGATATCCAAAAAATTTTCAGGCCCAGATAACCCTACTTATGTGAATATACTACTTTCTTAATTAAAATTAGGCAATAATTTAAGTACAATTTTAGAGAATTGATATTTCGAATGAATGGATATAACAATAATTTTTGTGATTATACTGAAGGTTATCTTTGTCATTACTAATCGACATAAAAATCTTTTAAAAATTAAATTTTAGAACAATTACACGCCGAATTGTGCTATGCCGAACTGATAATGATTAGGGCTATGTAAACACCCCTTTTTGATAAATTTTATATCAAAAATTTTAAAGTTTGTGCCTTTTATCCGATGAAACATTAACTGGAAAAATAGGCGGCTTATTGCGTATTCGATCCTGCTTTAGTATTTACTCGTAAATTTAATTAATTTTAATTTAATTACTTAAAATTAATCAGTGGACTTTACCGGTTTCTAAAGGAGAATGAAGACACTAGAAATAATTCTCTACTGTGGCAAGAATTCGAGGCAGGGGTATGCTTTGGATTTGGTCTTTTCAATTTATTATTAGCTTCGATTCCTGCAAAGCTTGCAATATTTTTGCAATTAGCTAGGCTAAATGGTGACAAGGTGATCTAATAATGAAGTGTCCGATGTTCATGCTGTAGAAAAATGTGTGGATGGGAGATGGTATTGAACCATCACGGAAAGAGCCCAAACCGAAGCACAACCGACTGTGCCACCATCCAACCCATTGCTGGGTTATTTATTTTCATTTATGTTCTTTCTGCAAGTGCGGACACAACAAATAAGTTTAAAGTCTTCTGTTAGTGGGATAGAATTTTCCGATGTCCGTAACTACCAGCATTACTGGGCATCGGATATCAACTGAGTCATGTGTTTACTTTCAGAGTATTACCGGTTTAATAAAAAATAAATTAATAGGACCAAGAGATTCTTCGGGCTAACAGGTATAATTGGGGCTAACGGCTGATGAGCTATCCTAGTTACCTAGGTAGTTACCTTATCAGTTGAATTATATCATGAAGATAATTTAGCAAAAGCGAGGCCCCCTAAAAGCATCTGGCCCTCTAAAAGCATCTGAATATGGGGATAATTCAAATCGTGTTTGTGATTTACTATTTTATTTCAGGAGAAAGGTATTTCAGAACTGATCAAGGTTAAATTTCTATTCTTAGCCAAATAAAACGCCAATATTTTTGTAGTGCTCAAAATTTGATGGCACTTTACGCTCACCCTTCGCTTCATTTTCTATTTTATTCTATCAACTAGTTGTAGTAGCCTTTATTGGAGTTGAAAGAATAGATTTGGGTTTGTGTGAAAGGATATTTACCTAACTGAATGGAAATTATTCAAAAGTAAAGTTTTTATGGGAAAATTTTGTTAGATCAAAAGTGAGGAGATCTAGATTATCATTATTTTTGGGATACCAACTCGATCGAACACCAAACCGAGTCTCTATTCTTCATTATAAAGAATTCTGATCTGAGCTTATTTTTCTGATCAGCTTGACAGACCAGATACTTCAAGATACCAATTGAAAATAGAATCAAACTGGAGCAGGCCAAGGTACCGTAAGCCCAAGGTTCAAAATTGACAAAAAATTCAGCTCGTCAAGGCGCATCGAACCATACCAGGACCCCGATTTGACAATTCTGAACAAAGTTACAGCTCTGCGGTACCTTGGGCTTGCGGTACCTTGGGGTGTATCCAATCAAACAAATTGGAAAAGACACAATCTAAGGTATAACCGAGAATACCGCCTTTCAACTATGATATTTCAAATTCTCCTTTTTCCGCCAAAAACATTAACATTTAAAATAAAGACTTTAGGGTGCCATAATTCTTTTCTTGCGTGCTCGTTACCGTCTATTAAATGGAGGGCATATAGACGAATCAGTTCAACTTTATTGGCGTTCAATTCGTTCCCAATCAGAATATAAACAATTCCATCATATCTGTCATTGGGAATTGGCTGTAACAAATATTTTTTTATTACATTGGACTAGGGCAGCTTGGCATGCCAATAAACTTTATGAAGAAAGTAAATGGTCAAAATGTGTGTTATGATTAATTTTGAAATTAAAAAAATCTATTTTTTGAAGCTATTTATGCCTATCTTTTGGCCATATGTATCGAGGCTGATAAAACGGGTGATACTTCAAAAAATGTATATAATATATAGAAATTTCTAGCTAAATTAATTTTACTTTTTAAATTTTAGAATGAAGCTGTTAGAATTTTAATGAGGTTAGTAGTACTTAAAATTAGTATTAGAGTTCTACCCCTAGTAGTTTTACACCTAGTAATTTAAAAATCGTGTGAAAGAATTGACTTGAGGACAGGGGTACTCGAAATTTTGTTTCGTGATAAGTTTGAATCTCGCTCTATATTAGAGAACAAATAGATAAGTTGTGTCCGCACTCTCAGAAAGAATATAAATGAAAATAAATAACCCAACACCGGGTTGAATGGTGGCACAGTCGGTTGTGCTTCGGTCTGGGCTCATTCCATGATGGTTCAATTCCATCTCCCATCCAATGAATTTTTCTACAGGATGAATATCGTACATAATAAGATCCTCTAAGTTTATCATGACCCGAAATCGTATCATCCCTACCTGGAAGTACATAAGCGGACCTGACTCTGACAAGCTACCCAGAAGTTTTTCGCTTTTAGCTTAGCCTTTTAAAGATTAAAATTTTAAATAATTAAAGCAAAGTACCCGAAAATCGTATAAGAATAGCTGGCAAATCAATTCCAATGGAAAAATTCTGTGAAAAACGAGCTTTGAAATGGCTTCAAATGAACAATAATAAGAAAGATTCTGAAGAACCTCAGAAACTATTTTTGCCACAATTTGTTAGTAAATTTTAAGGTCTAGAAAAATTTCTAAAATACTCAAGGAATTAATTTACTTGTGCAGCGGTTTTGGACTATTAAATAATTATTGTTGTCCTTGGATTGTTCGCCCATTGTTAGAATTTATTGATAAGGAATGGGAAGAGTTTAACAAAGGAGCTACAAAATCAAAAAATTGTGTTAAGGCTGAACAATTGCTTTGGCTATTTCTACGTGCGATTTGTCTGGGAAAGCTGGGAGAGTTTCATGAGTCATTTGGATTATTTCAGAAAATAATTCGGAGGTAATTAACTTGAAGTTGCTGATTCTCGTTATAAGGGTGACCTTAATGGAGTTATCGTGAATATATATACCTCCTAAAGAGGTTGATCCTTCCTAATGGGGTTTAGTTTAGACAAAGATAGGGCAATTATTTTGAATCATGTCTCCTGTGGGAATTATGTCTCAGCTATCATCCCTAAAGAGTTCCAATTTAAGCAAGGGACCTTGCTTCAGCCGAGGTGTGGTACTTAATTTTTGTCTGGGAAAGCTGGGAGAGTGTCTGGGAAAGCTGGGAGAGAGTTCAATATTTAGGATATCTCCTTACTGTAGTTTTGATAAAATTTAGCCATAAGTGTCTATTAGGGGTGGGTATAATCAAAATCATGAGGATATTTACCTTTCGGTCATAACTAGCACAAACATATTAACTCTAATTTAATAATTCAAGTTTCAGCGAATCACCAGCACTTCGTTATGGCCAATACGGATATTTATTTCCCTGTGCTCATTTGGAACTAGCACTGATATTAGACGAAATAAATCCTTCAGAACTTAAAAAAGTAGTTCTTTTAGAAAAGGCACTGGCTTATAAAGGATATGGGCTTGAAACTCGAACACGATTGAGAATACATTCAGCAATGAATAAATCGGAAGAAGGCAGAAAATATGGAAAAAGTTAGGCCTAATAAAGTGATTAATGTTAAAATAATTTTAGAGCTATTAAGCATGGCCCTAGGTAGTCGTAAAATTGAACAGAATTAGAAATTTAATTATTAATTTTATTGTATATTTTATCACAGTTTAAATGAATTTTTAAATAAATTTTAATAATTCATTAAATGTCAAACACTAATCTAATTGTGCTTTGGTCAAGAGAAAGTTACAGAGGAGAGGCATTCGTTGATTATTTAAATTACCCTTGATTCTGGTGCTCGAAACCTAGGTCAAGGTCCTCCCTAATAAACTTCGAGGGTACACCCCAAGTTACCGCAAGCCCAAGATACTGCAGAGCTATAACTGCGTTCTAAGTGATCGAATCCGGAACGTCCTGCCCCTCCTCCCCCCCCATCCTTCGATCACGTCAACGAGCTGAGTCGAACTATACCAGGGCGTCCCGGATCCGACAATTTTGAACGAAGTTATAGCTCTGCAATACCTTGGCCTGCTCACAAACATCGACGTTGTGCTTTAAGGTGACCCCAAACGAGGCTAAGTTCCTTGACCAAAGATTAACCTATTTTCTAATAAACATAAAATCACTCTTTAGTTTCTTCCATCTTTGGAATTTCATCAAAATGAGAAGTCGATTCATCCAATTGGAGCATTCTAAAGCTTTCGAGCTCTATAGCTGTTGTGGTAGTCGAAGGGGTAGTTGAACTGCTTGTTGGCACAATTGTCGTTACCTCTCCATTCTGTTCAACTTTTTGTTGTCCCCCCGTTTTCCACACACGTACCCAACTTCTATGCCAATACGAGCTTTTTGAGCCATAACGCCTCCACCAAAATAACCTTCATAAAATGGGAGGAAAAAGGGTATAAAATGGAAAAATAAATTTTTGTTTTCAGTGTTTTGATGGGGTAATAAAATTTTTTATTGTACTCGAAACTTGGCTCGAGTCGGATACAATCAAAATCGAAATTTATGAGGACCATAGTCATAATAATATTTATTTTTATTATTAATGATGTTACAGTTCTAGTGATAAACACCTAGAGGATGAACTGTGACATCATTGAATTTTAATCACCTCTCTTTGATCGTGATATATCAATATTTGGAGATTCATTTTGTTGTAAAGGCAGTTGAAAATCTAAAATTTTCTGAGTAAATCATTATTAACTTTGAACTAAGAATAAAATACTTGGGGGTAAAATAAGCGTTTATGCAGTTTCCCTCCCCTATCCCCTGGCTATCAGATTCAAAAAATGCACACATAGCAGGGGGTTCACATAAGTTAAGTCACTGTATTTAGGTCTAACTTTACTGACAAAACAAAACGGCACCTCTTTTAAATCGAAGTTGAGCTTTTGATATTAGATTATCTGATAGAAGTCTGTTTGGAAATACTGATGAATTTGTATCATTAAATATAATTAAGAGCAGAAGTACAGGGATTAAGGAATTAAAAGCTATGGAAGGGGAAAAAGAAGAAATTAAATAATTCCTGTTTAATCTCATTTATCTGCTTAAAAATTAATTTAGATTAGAGTTGTTGTCAATGGTTGTAATTACGGTATGAGTGATTTAGTGAATGCCCCTTTCGAGGGAATTTAAATTTTAACAAAAAAATGGGCTAAAACAGATGAAGAGTTCTCGGGAATATGACATGACTAATATCGAGATAAAAGAGAGAGATAGTCAAAGGGAGAGATCTTGAATCTCATTGGAATTTTCACGAGTCCTTGGATATTCATAACTCTAAAGTTCTAGATTGTTCTAGGTAGTCTATAATGACAAGGACTAAGTATTCCTTAAAAATTCTCGGATTTCGTAACCAAGACGAAAAATTCCTGGGAGATTCGGTTCGGTCTGAAACTTAATGGCACTTGGAAACAATTATGTGTCATGTAAAGTCTATAAAATTTTTTTGTTATCGTTTAGGCGGTTGGAAACAACACTTTAGACGATCTTAGTGACTAAATTTGAAGCCTTCTTTAAAGCTTTGGGTAACTTAGAGTTGTGCCCGACCCCGTACCCCGACCACATTTTGCTCCCCCGACCCGAACCCCGCCCCGAAACAATTGGAAACCACGTACCCCGACACACCCGCCCCGAGCGTTCGGGGTCCAACCCTAGGTATATTAGAGTTGGGCGGTATCGGGATTTCGAAACAAAATCGGTATCAGTATTTTGGAATGATTCTTTACAAAAAACTAAGTTTTTTGAATAAACTAATCAAATGTTAAAAATTTTAAAATGAAACTAAACCAAAAAATTAAAAAATATTTATACTTTAAATAAAAAATATAACCTTGTTTTGACAAAAAAACAAAGGCTTAAATTAATAGCTAATTAATTAGGGTTAAAATATAATTTTAAAATTAATTATCAAGTGTTACGCGAAAATTTTTTTCATTTTATTTAAGCAGAAAAATTATTTAAAATTATTTTAATCTTTAATTTATAGTCAAAAAATATAAAAAAAATTTGTTAAAAATAAGGGGAAAATGATGAAAGGAATGAAAAAATTATTTTAGCGTCTAGCGTCGGTGACGTTTAAATTGTGACGAAATGTAACTGATAAAAAGTGTTAAGAAAAAAAAATTTTTTTTCTGTCGATTTAATTTTTTCTGACAAAGGCTTGGATTTATTAATTTATATATTTATTACAAAAAATATGAACGGACAGAAAGTTACCATCAATCCATCCCCTACCCACATTAATTAATGAGAGGGTTTTTGGGCGCGATTTGATTTGGCGTCGATTATGTAATATTTTGTTACCTAGGGGACCTGACAAAATATTTTTATTTTTGTGCCATTTTTATTCAGATGTTAGGCAATTAATTAGGCAGATTTTTAAGAGGATGGAGTAGGTTGAGGTTTTCGAGTCGAGACGACGTTCGATCGGGCTGGCCCGACCGAGTATTTTTCGTGCCAAAATTCGATGCCCGACTTTATCGTTAGGACTGGACAGGTCCGGGCCCCCACCCCTAGGAAGGAGCATCAATACGGATCTACCGTAGTTGTTCAAGTAGGTTTTTTTCTCTCTCATTCGGATAACTCTCCTATATTTTAAAATCATCTTTGGGATAGTAAATTAGGTATTAGAGAGTATCAAATATAGTAACCAAATTAATATTATACTATATCCCCTGTATTTTATAATCAAAAATTTAGAAATAAGACGAAAGTAATGGGAAAATTACAATAAAAAATTTCAAAAATTTTTCTTCGCAAGGCAAAATAAATTAACGAGAATTATCTGTAAGCAGTTCCCTAAAATATAATGTTAAGTTACTGTTTGTCCGTAACTTTTAGGCAAATAAAAATTCTATAGATGCCAGGATGAATTTTTTACCCAATAAAATTTAAAAATTATAATGTTGGTTAAATTTAAAAATTAAAAATTTAACAAAAATCTGCGCCAAAATGCCTTAAACAAACGCAATCGTCATTAAAAACTTCACACCACACATATTTAATGCGCGACCTTATGATGAACAACATATGATGTGTAGTAATTTTAATGACTTCACCGGTTAATAAATGAATGGAATGAAAGAAAAATGATGGAAGATGAATTGAATGTGAATTTAATGAGAAGAAAAAATTCCAAAATAATAACAATTTTTGGGCAAAAAAATTTTGTTTGTGATTGAATTTTAAAATTTTAAGAAAAGGGGACAAAATACATTTTAAATTGAAAATGAGAATTGTTGAGGTTATACATAAAGACAGGTCTGGGATTGTCTTGATGGGACTCTCGAAGATAAACTCGTTTTGATCCGATAGGAATAAAGCCTCAAAAGAATCAAAACAGATCTCGACTAGAGTTAGGCAAAGTTTGGTACTACCTCGGTATCGACGGTAGTACATACCGGTACTTTTAGGTACTCCCAGAACCGGAAATGAAAAAAAGGTACTCCCAGAACCGGAAATGAAAAAAAGGTACTCCCAGAACCGGAAATGAAAAAAAGGTACTCCCAGAACCGGAAATGAAAAAAAATCTCGACCAGAACGACAAACTATACATTCTGAACATAAGGTCTTTGATAGTAAACATAATCGGAAGGATTAGGCTACATCTATGTGGACCTTGATCTAAAGGCCCCCAGGGGCAATTAATAATCAACTTGAAGAGCATTAAATCAATCTAAAATCCTAGACATGTATTGGGTGTAAGGGTGGGGGAAGCAAGCCTTTACCAAACAATGATAACTTCAATAAAGATGGATTTTTTAGAACAAATGGTTGTCAAAAATAGGTATGATAACTTGGACTTATATTAAAACTAGTGATCGGACCGTACCGTACTACGGCCTATTTTATCAGTATTTATTGTTATTCCGTATAGGTAGTACGGTGCAGAATACCGACCGACACGGAGTTCCGATCATTGATTAAAACTATTAAAAAATTTACAAAAAAAAAACAAAAAAACAAACAGGTGCCTATAAAAAATGAAAAGAATTTTATAATTTAATTAAACAAAAGAAAGTTCAACTAAATAAATCAATTTAGAAAGAGGGTAAGGTTATTTAAATCAAAAATTTTTGATCAATTTCACGTAAATATAACTAAATTTTCTTAAATTCACGTCTAGCATTGAGCAGTTTATTCTTAATGTGTTTCAGTCAATGACGTAAAATTCCGGTATTTTCTCTCTCAAAAAGTGACGACGACACAAAATTAATTTGCGCTAATTTTGTTAAAGTAGTATTTACTTAGAGGGGACATAATGGAATTTGTAGAAAAATAGAGTGAATTTTTAATATGGATAAGATTAAGTTTGATAAGTTAATGTTCAATTAGTCAATTGAGAAAAGTCATTTTATGCTTGAACCAATGAAAACGTAGTGAATAAAATGAAAAAGATGCAAGAAAAATAAAATTTAAAAGGAAAGTGATAATATCAAAGTCCTTGAACGAAAAGCGATCATTTTGACCGAAATACAAAAGAGGTAATCAGTAATCCCTCGTTTTTACCTCTCAAATTTTTAAAAGGGTACTTGAAAACATCTCTATAACTTAAGGTGTGGAAAATTCGAGTGAGCCCGACCACTTGCTCTAAAATCATCGTCTCAAGACGCCCAACTATGATGTTTGATTAAACTCTTCGAATTATCTCATCCACATTATGGCATCCGAGATATGATAATTTTAGACCAAATTATAGCCCTGCGACTACATACATTTCCTACGATGGGCAGATTTAGTAAATTAAAATGTCTCTATGATTTAGTAAACTTTCTCGATATTTTCGCAAGGATCTTTTTTTCCTAAGATGAAATAGGGAAGGAAAACGATAGATAATATCGTTTAGTGTCGTCGATTGTCTTTTTTCTGTTTTGGATCAGCGTGATCATCTGAATTTTTATGAGCAAGGTCGATATTGGTTACTAATTTATTTGCTTTTTCCGTAGAATCTTTATATAATGCCGCAATATATTTGTCGATACCTTAAAATTTATTTAATAAAACTTTTTTATAAGTAGAGACTTTTAGGAACCAGGACTGGTCTCAAATGAAAATTTTCTTCGGAATTTTAATTTAAAAAATCCACAGTCCAAAATAAGCAAATTGGGTTATAAGGGGTACTCTTGGGATATAAAGGGAGCTGATGGAATAACGGTGGTTTTAAAGGATATCAGTGATTTGCAAGGATATTGAGGATTAGGGATCTGAGAGATCGAGCGAGATATGAGGGGATTTGGTAGAAAATAGCCGGGAGATTACGCCTTCCTTATCCCTCTATATCCTCGCGAGGATTACGGACAGCCCTGGTCAGAACTTCGACTTCTGAGATATGTCTTTCCGTTTTATAAAGTTCCGCCATACCCCAAACGTGAAAAATGTTTAATATTTCTGTTAGATATAAATTTTTACTATCATGTGGAGTCGTATCCATTTTAGGGTTAGTGCTAGAACTACTAGAGGCTTTTGAATTTTTTGATTCGTTGATATAGTAAGCAGGATCTATCATATTCTCATTAGCTAAACTTTCATTATATTCAGCTTTAATTTAAAATTTAGTTTATTATGACTCTGTATTTTATTGAATTTAATTTGTTTTTTTAATTGTGGACGCGTATTAATTTACGTATTAAATAAATAAATAAAAATTAATTTTTAAAAAAATTACGTATTTGAGGATGTTCAAAATAACCAGAATATTTGAGAGCTTCAAGGTCTCTGAAAAGTAAAATCCTGTAAAGTTGTAAACTTGGGCAATTTTCTGAACTTGAGCAAGTTTCCTAAACTTTTATAAAGATAAAATTTAACCGCAAATATTCCCATTCTGTTATGTTGTTCAGATTATAAGTTTCAGGGTCTGTTTGAGTGTGAAATGGTTTTAGCTGTTCATGTGCCTGTTCGTTTTGAGTTTCATGCGATGGTTCAGGCTGTGTTTGCTTGTAAGCTTCAATTGATGGTTCGGGAAGTAATTGCTTGTATGGTTCATATGATTGTGCTTGCTAATCAAATATTTTTAAATTTATAATAATATTTTATCCAAAATTTTACTAAATTTTGGCGTCCAGTTCCACTCAGTTTGTCTAACCTTTCTTTAAATGTGGTAAATGTCTTCGGAGGTCCCTTAATATTTAGGCAAATAAATGGAAAAATAGGCCATAAATCCTCTAATTGAAGTTTCTATTTTTTAATTGAAGTTTCTATTTCTCGTAGGATATGCTTCTATTTAGAGACCGGAATTTCGTACTGAACTGTATTCCGTACTAAAATACCGAAAAATACCGATAAAATTCAAAATTTTACCGAACCGTATTACCAACTGTAATACCGATAAATACCGCAAAATACCGAAAAATACAGATACATTTTCATCGGCACCGTATTACGGTACAGAAAAAATAAAAATTTTTATCGGTCGGTATTTCGTACCGTACTACCGATACGGAATACCGATAAATACCGAAAACTACCGTCGTACTACGGTAGCGTCCGGTCTCTAATTCTATTAGAGAATTTACGGTAACATAATAATGTATCGAAATCATTTTAAATTTAATTTAATGAACCATAGATGATGTTGTAGCATCATATGATTCTGCCTGCTAATCAAAATTTTTTAAATTTATAATATTTTAACTAATTTTTACAAAATTTGCGTGCCCAGTTCCACTCAAGTTGTCTAACCTTTCTTTGAATGTGGTTAATTTCTTCGTGGGCCCCTTAATATTTAGTTAAATTAGTTGGTAAATAGGTCATAGATCCTCTAATTGAAGCTTCAATTTTCAATCACTTGCAGGGTGGATTGAACGCCCTGTGCTTCTATTAGAGAATTTACGGTATCATTGATAATGTGTCGAAAGATTTAAATTTATTTTATGAACCATAGATGGTGTTGAAGCATTGTTTTGATAAGTTCCCAAGTCGAATTTAGGTACAAATTGCTCTGCTTGTATCCTACTAGCTTCAACAGTTTTCGAGAAAGCATCCTTATCATCTTAAAATTTACATATATTAAGTTGCAAAACTTTTTCATAATCAGAGACATCGCTAATATTTATACGAATTTGCCCCATTTTCTCTATTGTACGGATTTCCATTTATTTACCGTATCTCGGCTCGTAGGAATTTCCGCAGACGAATCGAATGTTATGTAACCGGCTAAAGTATATCCAAAACTTCTGAATTACAGCTCATTCGAGCCTAGAAAATCCAAAAATTAGAAGTTCAAGCAGCTGTCTATAGTGTCCACATAAATTACATCTAAGTAATAATCACTTGCTAGATGTATTCAAACAAAAATTTAAACTCTAGCAACTCTAGCGAGGTTTGAAAAAGTTATTACGAAAATATTACACCGGGTAATTACAATAATTATCATGGGAAACTGAAATTATCTTTCATAAGCTTAAATTTCACCTTCATGTGGACGTTTATTCTTTAAAGTTCCTCTCATTGCGAAGACATTAACAAACTCAAAACTCGCAAAATATATCACTATGAGACATTTTAAAAGGCAAAATTGAGTTTGGAAAATGAAACTCATTTCCTAAAATAGCAAAAAATATTATGATAATAATATAGTAATAATTATTTAAAAGATTAAATTTCGATGAAAATAATAGCTTAATTCAATGCTAATTAGGGTTGCCGTTTTCGAGTTGGGCTGACCTTTCATTCATTTCCTTCGGGCCTCATTTTCGGGCTGGCCCTACCGAGTCTTTTTCGGATCAAAATTCGATGCCCGACTCTATCTTTCGCACCGGACCGGACCGGCAACTCCAATGCTAATGTATAAATTTGGCTTAAACATTTGGTAAATATAGTATTGTTAAAAATATATATAATTGTTGCAGCGGCCATTTTGAGGGCCTCATTAAATGCGAGAGAAAACCGGCCATGTAATTCATAAAAGTTCAATTTTTGATCCAGATTTACAAGTTAATTATATGAAAGTCGACTTTCAAAAGAAGAGACCAGTAAAAATAACCCCAATTTTGAACAAACTTAACAAATTAAATTTATAAAATTATTAAAAGAATTCCCCACATTAAAAAAAATTCCCCAACAAAATTCCCCATTAACAAATGCTATAATGTATATAGAGGATTTAGGCTTGGACATAGCAGAGCCCCTGTTAAACAGCTAGCCTTTAACTAAATCCCTAGTCAATAAAATTTTATGTCTAACAGGCTTTTTAATATTCTATTTCTCTAACCTCTAAAAATTTTCAAAAAAATCAATAAAATTTTAAAGCATCATTTAAAAATTCTTAGAGGTTAGAGAAATAGAAAATCATTTAATCAATTAAAAATTGATATTTAACACGTTTATTAAAATTTTTTGATAATGCTTGACAGGCAGTAAGGGCAAAGCATGCACTCTCGGCAATGCTCA